>APFE030198766.1:321789-345323 GCA_000404065.3 Pinus taeda | reverse complement strand
AATTAATTAAATTTAATTAAAAAAAAACCCTTAAGCTGGCAGATAAATACACGCCCCTGCAAACTCGCTCGATGTCGACAATGACAATGGCAGATTTCCAAAAAAATTGGTCGACGCAGAGCATAAGATAAATAACAACCATGACGAGGTCAGTAAAAGATTAAATGAAGTTGAGAGCAAGCTTGGGGAGCAAGCGGACAAACTCAAAAATCTTCAAGATACGACAAATCAAATAGAGATAAAGATGGAAAATCAACATGTCCAAACAAAAGTAGACATCAAAGAGGTCTTAACAATGCTGAAACTTCTGTGTAAAAAGTCGAATTGTACACCCGAAGAGCTACTAAAAGAAAGTGAAGAGAATCAAGAACACCTCTCATCAGATTCAACAAAATCAACAGATTCTCATGAAAAGGTTGAATCCCCAAAAAAATCAGCGACACCCCACCAAGAAGCAAGTAACACCACCCTTACAAACAAGCAACTTTGGGATACCCTTATTAATC
The DNA here is from genome assembly GCA_000404065.3 of Pinus taeda. NCBI lineage: Eukaryota > Viridiplantae > Streptophyta > Pinopsida > Pinales > Pinaceae > Pinus > Pinus taeda. Next base: position 344,817 of record APFE030198766.1, on the reverse strand, counting down.
AACACCCTTTTTTTGCTCAACCATTAGCCACATACTAGAGGAGGGCAAAAGTCGAGATGCCTAAATTCGATGGAAACGAAAAAAACAATGTTGCATGGTTAAATAAAGCAGAAGAATACTTTGAGATATATGACATCAATGATGATGACGAAAAGCTTAGACATGCATCCATGAAAATTGAAGGACAAGCATATAACTGGTATATGTGGTGGAAAAAACAACACACGTCATTAGCTGGAGAAAATTTAAAGATGCCTTCTTTAAAAGATTCCAAGGTGTAAAAGAAGAAGAGTTCTTTTCAAAACTCATCAAGTTACGACAAAAATGAAGTGTGGACGAATACACTCAAGAATGGGAGACCTTAGTAACACAAGTACCTGGGTTATCAGAATCTCATCTAATTCAATCATACATCTCAGGACTCAAATCCCATTTACAAGTAGAACTTGAGATGCATGAAATTACATCAATAGAAGTAGCAAGACGAAAAGCAAAAACAGCCGAAAAGAAATCCGAAAAAACATATTCAAGATGAAGGATACCTCAGTATATGGACTCCAATAATACAAGATACATTCCACCACATCTTCGTGAAGATGAAAAATCTAATGTGGAAATGCAAAGGATAAAAGAGGGTAAATGTAAATGCTGTGGTGAGAAGTGGGACCCCAAACATAGATGTGCTAAAGGAAAAGAACCAAAGAACCTATATAATTGTGAAGCAACCAATGATTCAAATAGTGAAGATTATGACATAGAAGAAACAGAAGATGCTCTAGAATTCTCACCAGAATTAGACGACGGAAGTACTCCACAAGTGTCATTATCAGCCATGACAGGTATATCACAACCTCAAACCTTAAAGTTAAAATGACACATAAAGAAGGACAACATAGTGGTTCTCATCGACTCTGGAAGCACACACAATTTTCTAGATGCAACCGTGGCCAAGAAACTCAATATCTTTTCATTTCCTTTACCAAACATGAAGGTGATGATAGCTAATGGTAAGAAGATGGAAAAGGTGGGGAAATGCCATAAGGTCAATTTACAGATTCAAGACTTTAAATTAGAGTCTTTGTTCTTCACGGTACCATTAGGAGGAGTAGATGTAGTCTTAGGCATCCAATGGCTATGAACTTTAGGTACTTATGCCGCCAACCATCAAGTACAATTTATAAAATTCAAATGGGGAGGTCAGAAGTACAAACTACATGGATTCCAAGCACCAGAAAATCATGTTGTATCATCATCTTAGATGATGAAACTGAGCCGAAGAAGAGCACCTAATTATGCAGTACAATGTCATCAATTAGAAATGTTATCTGCAAATATGACCAGAGAAGAGTCACCAGAGATGCAAGATCTAATTCAGAAGCATGAAAAAGTATTTCAAGACCGGCCTATGAAAAAGCCATACCGATATCCACATCACCAAAAATCGAAAATTGAGAGAGTAATTCAAGATATTTTAAAGTGTGGAACCTTGATCATCTTGGAATATCTGATCAAGTGGAAAGGCTTACCCGAAGAGATGCTTCTTGGGAGAATGAAGCATTTTGTCAACAACAGCCGTCGTTATGTATGCTTTGAGGACAAAGAGTTCTTTCGAGAGGAAGGCAATGTTATGTAAAAAATTAGTTAATTTTAGGTTATTATTTAATTTTAATTAGACGAAAGGGCATGATCATAAGATCATGCCCTTTCCCAAAGGGTGCCCATGGCGGTATATAATCCAGCCAACCCATTGTAAACAATCATCTATCTATTCATAATTTTTAATAAGATATTTTATTCATATATATTCTGCGTATTAAAATTTTCACTTCAAAAAATCCCCTCCAAGTCAAAAACCACTAAAAGCTTTTCTAATAAATTCTTTAATCTTCAGCCCCAACTGAAATGAAAGCAACAACTTCCTAGAATTCTAGAAAATCATTATTCTCTAGCTCCCACTGGATGGACACTCCAACGCCCGAGATTCTTTAGTAGTCAACTGAACAGATGCCCCAACACCCAGTGAGCTACAACTCACCCTAGCACCACCCTACCACCTCGATTTTTTCACAGGCTTGAACCTATTGGTGACTTCATGCACCAACCTAGCACCACCCTACCACCCTATAGAAGAATAAAAGAAGAATGGACTCCCGTATGAGGGAAAATGGTCCACTTTACAATGATATAGAATGATGTAGAAGAAGAAGACACACTAGACCATAACCCCAACTATGACACAACCATATAATGATGATCCTAGACCTCCCAACACTACCTCTTCAACTCTTGGTAGATAGACACTTGTACAACTTTTACAATGACGCTTTTACAATGACTTTGTACAATGATGCTTTTACAATGATTGTATGCAGTGCTTCCCACTTGAGGACTTCATATGGTGAACTTCTTGCTGCTATTCTGCACCTTGATTGCTGCTCTTGTCATGCTACCCTTTCTCACTCTTTAGAACATTAGATTATGCATTGAGTCTTCTCTTGATGAATATATAATACCTGCAAAAAGTCTTCAAGGAAATACCCATGACATGATAATAGCAGAACTTACCTCATCCTGCAGAGCATATGTCAGTGCTAAACAAAAACAACAAATTAGAATACAAAGAACCTAATGCAATTAAGAAATTAACATGCATATACAAAATATACTTGCCTATATCTTACCTCTGCTATATCATTTTGCTGCACCTTGCTCTTTTCTGCCCTAGAAAGTATGGTCCTTTGCACCCCTTGACAACACTTGATCTAGTTTTTCTCGCCTTCTAGGAGCACGATATTTAATCTAATGTATCTCTGTGATTTCAAATCCCCAATATGTGATATTTGGTCCCGTAGTGTTCCTTTGAGTCTTGTTTCCAATGCCACAGGTATGACCTGATTTGGACTCTTCAAGGCAAATTTATGCCCAATCTCACACAATGACCTAATTATGGACTAGTTCAGTAGAGCGAACTTGTACGACGTGCCATGTGTCACTGTTTCCTCCTTCGGCTATGAAATTTATGCATACAAAATTACATTCCTTGCACTATCTGCCACTTTTTATAGAATTCCAATCCTCTTCTTAGAGAGAGAGAGAGTTATGACAATTTTCCCAAGGTCACTTCTTTGAGATGAAATTCGGCAGCCTATAAAAACCCTAACTTCCATAGATCATATCTCTGAAAATATAGAGAACCAAGATCTGAAATTTGTTCACGACATTCATCAGGATTTCAAATCAAATGGGTTTTCATTTTAGAATCTAATACTTTGTAGAAATGAAGTTATAGTGAAAATTCCACGATCACTACATTTGGAGGATATATGAGATTTTCTTTTATAGAGTTGAGAGGGGCTTCTATAGAGAATGTTGGAGGGATTTTGGGAGCTTAAAAAATTATTAATTAATGACTATTCAATTACCAAAACCAATTATGAGTGCCATGCCACAACCCCATAGGGTTTTAGCCCACTAACTGGGGTCACTAACGTGAAACATGAATATCTCTCAAACCGTGAAGAATTACTTGGCGTGCCATATATCAATAGAAACATCTCAACGAGTAGAATCTATCGAGAAGATACTTGACTAAAATAGAGTAATTTTTCAAGTCAAAATTCTTTTGCAAGATTAGGGTAGCTCCTAGTGCTGCTTGGGTTGACATCAATGACAACCTCAGATCATGTTTAGATAAAATACATGAGTCTGAAAGGCGTTTTCCCAATCAACTTCTTACAAGTCATTCTATAAGCCCATAGCACCACTGGTATGTGCACATCCCAGTCACTTATTTGAGCATTAAATACCTTTTTCAATGAATTCTCTAGTATCTTATTGAAGGCTTCCACTGTCCCATTGGCTTGCGGGTGATAAGGCATGCTCTTCTGATGATACACCTGAAATTATTCTGTCAACGCGCTGATTGTTTCATTAAGAAAGTGCGTACCCTGATCACTCATCAAGACATTTGGATAACCAAATCTTGTCAATACGTATTCAAAAAGAAACTTTGCTGCTATCACGCTTGTACAGTCCTTCACAGGCTATGCCTTTGCCCACTTGGTCAAGTACTCAGTCGTGGTGATGATGTACCATGCACCTATCTTCTTGCCTGAAGGCTGAATTGGGCCCACAAAGTCGATCGCCCATTTCTCAAACGGTTGTAACATCACCTGCAGCATCAACGACAATTCATCCCTCCACGATGGCCTTCCAATCCTTTGACATGTGTCACAGGCCCTACAATATGCTTTTGCATCCTTATGCAGAGTTGGCCACCATAATCCAGCATGAAAAACCTTCTGCATTGTTTCTTTTCTTGCATAATGTCCTCCTACAGCTCCTCCATGAGCTTTCACAAGGATGTTGCTTCACTCAAAGTCAGGTATATAGCGTCGCAATATTTCTTCTGACCCTATTTTTTACAAGTGTCCTACAATGACGGAGAAGTCTGCTGCATGTACTACTAACTATTGTTGGCTTGTATACGCTTCTGGAGCAATCCCCATTGTCAAGAAATGTATGATATCTTGAAAGTGACTATCAGAGACGTGCAATACAAAGAGCTGCGCATTAGGCAACCCTTCCTTCAAATTAGTGGGCTCCTCTCTTGCTTCGATGTGTGACAAATGATCTAGTCCCGTGTTCAATCATCCAGGCTTCACAATAACTTCAAAATCATACTCCTGGAACAATAACAACCAACTGTAGATCTTCCCCCCCAACACAGGCTTATTAACTAGGTATTTCAACGTAGAATCATCCATATACATCTTAAAATGTCCACCCAACAAATAGTGCCTGAATGTTTGGAGCACATATACCATGGCTAGTCCTTCGCACTCTGTAGTGGAATAGTTCTTCTCAGCCTCAGAAAACTTCCTTCTCGCGAATGCTATAGGATGGTTGAATTCCCCTTTGCCTGCCTCTGTTAGTATGGCCCTCAATGTAATATAGGAGGCCTCCATGTGCACATGAAATTCCTTCTTCCAGTCCGAGAAGACTAGGATTGGAGCGACGACCATTTTCTTGTTTAACATGTCCAAGCTCTTCTGGCATTCATCACTCCAACATAACGTAGCATCCCTTTCCAATAATTTCTCCATGGGCGCAATGATCTGGGCATAGCTCTTGATGAACTTCCTATAGTATCCGGTATGCTCCAGGGTTGCGTGCAGCTGTTTCACATTTCTTGGTGCCTCCAAGTTGATTATCATCATGATCTTTGCAGGGTCTACCATCAATCCCTGCCTTCACACCACATGCCCCAGCACGATCCCAAAAGGGACACAAAATAGACACTTCTTCAGATTGAGCATGATCTGGTATCTTCAACATGTATTTAACATTAAGTGTAGAATTTCCACATGATGCTTGACCAATCCAAACATTGTCCAATGGTCAAACTACACCTCCAGGAACTTATGAATGAAGTCTTTGAGTGCTGCAATGACTACAGGTGAAAAGATTGTTGGTGCATTCTTCAGCCCAAAAGGCACTACAATATACTAAAAACATCCCCATTCCATCATAAAGGTCATATTGCTTCTATCCTCCAGCGCAATTTTTATCTAATGATACCCAAAGAACCCATCAGTGAAAGAGTATGCTTCCTAGCTGCATACATTATCCAGAACTTCATCAGTGGATGGGGTTGGGAAGGGGTCATGTACACACGCATCATTCAGCTTTCGGAGATCCATGCACATCCTTATTTCTTATTTCTATTTCTTTTCCTGAACCACTATTAGGCTTACCCAATCGGATTCTTTGACTGGTTCAATAATTCCTATCATGAGCATCTTATCTAACTCAGTGCGAACCCTTTCCTTATACTTAGGATTAAGGCAGTAAGGTCTTTGTTTTACAGGCTTTGCGTCTGGTTTTAGAGTGATCTTCATTACACCTAGGTCTCCTATTATTCCTTTTAGATCAGAAAACTTTGTGGGGAACAAATCCTGATATTTGTGGAGGACCTCAGTGACCTTTTCTACTATCGCATCATCCTAATAGTGCCCAATATTTGAAAATTTTGGTTCTGCCTCGGTGCCAATATTGACTTGCCTGGTTTTCAGCAGCGCAGTTATGTCAGGATCTTCTATCTGTGGACCCTCAACCTCGAGGTGGCCTTCAGTTTTCGAAATATTAACTTTTCAGGGATCCTCGTCTTCTTCTTCAATGGTCATGTTATAGCATTCGAGTGCATGGCTCAGCTGGGTAGTCCATTCAAGTTGGATCAGGTCCAAAGGATCTTGCGGTATCCTAAAGATCATTGCTTTAACCTCCAGTAGTGCCGCATCAATACAGTTAAACCCATCCTCAATGCTGAATGTCATTAAAAATCCCTGGCACAAGATGTCCCATTCATTAGTGTTGTGGCAGAGCTCTATTTCCAAGTACCAATTCATTGGTATGATGCCTAGGGTATGACAAAACAGATGCACCCATTCAAGCTGGGGCTCCACGCCATAAGCTTTATTCCATTTAGCCAGGTGATCACCCGGGTCATCTCTTCCATCATACTTATCTGTCATCCTCACTTTTGGCTGCCCAAAATTTATTCACATCATCCTCATATAGCCACGCCAATCACTGAAACTATCCTTGTGCATACCCCACCATCTTTCAGGCGTAGCGCACAGTACCCAGTCCAAGGCTTGGAAGCATTGTTTCACTGATACTTCTCTTTAAAATGCATCCAAAAGGCAATCAACATCAGTTATCCCATCATAATGAGGTATATCCCTGACTTCGATTAACACACCGCGCATGTTGGCTTGTATGGACCTGACCCAGGTTCAGAGGTGATTTAGCCAAGCAAATCCTAGTACTACTGGCCCTTTCGGCAATAGTCCATGGAGCGTGGACTGAGGTCTCACCTGAAGTAGTATGGGAGGGTGCTAAAACCAGGTTTCCACAGCCTGGGAATGTCTAATGGGCTTCTGGAGGTCCGTGGTCTAACCTGTTGATACGCACACTTGTTATTCCTTCGCAACATGTGATGTTATTTCTGCACAGCCCTTATCCGGGCATAACCTGTATAGTACCCAAGTTCCTTGCTACTTAATCTGTTATTACCCGATTACTTAACTTGTGTGTGTAAGATTAATGATTATTACAGCATATTCAGTAATTAGATCAGTGTGCGCGATAAATAAACCAATATAAACGTAAAGAGGGCAATGTATAAAAAATAGACAGAAATAAGAATCAAATTCTTTTTATTAATCTTCAATCCTTATTACAGACTTGACATCGCCCTATGCACTCAGCTGCAGGGGTCCGTGCACTTAGCTGTGGACTCTACTAGGCCTCTATGCACTCATCTGCAGAGCCTCTTCCTACTACTACGACCCAATACACTTAGAATACTACTCTAAGTCGGAACCATTCGTACTTTTCTCTCCTACTCCTTCACTCTTCACTATCTTTACAACTTAGAGCCTCACTCTACTTATACAATCCCATGGTCCATGGACCATGGGTAGGTCGACATGACTTTACATTAAATTACATTACTTTAGGGCAGACAACCTTATGACTTAACCTCTACTTTCCACTCCGTGCCTTGCAATTCACGGAGTCTTTCAAAACCTTTGACCAAAACTTGGGCTTTGAGCCCCAAAACATGTTGTGGGGGGATTCCATGCCCAACAAGCCCCCAACATAATCATCGTGACTTGTCCTGAGTCACTCTGCTGGTGCGGCTATCTTGGCACGGAGCCTCTCCAACTGTTCTCGTACTGTCCGGAGGTCCACGGTGCACTATTCTGCGGTTTGCTGGACCTGCTGCATGTGTTCCTCTGATGCTTCTTTATGAGGATCTACTACCTGCCTTAACGCATATATCTCCTACATCTATGTGAGCCTTCCCTCAATCTCGGCCGTAATGGTGAAGGCCTCATCAATCCAAGGTTGGACGTGCACTTTGAGAAGTGCCTCTTTCTATCTTGCAACATCCACTTGTTCCTTCAGTGCCCTCACTTACTGCATATTTTCCAGTCGTTAGGTGAGGACGATTGTCTGTGTAGTTCCCCTTACACTATCATACTGCTCTTGTAATCCATGCGCCTCTATTTCCAGGCGCTGTATGTTGGGGTCCTCTTGCAAGGATGTGAGGACGTCAAAAGCTTGATCCAACATACTGGTACAATCCTGCATTGCCCATCCAATTTCTTCCAATCCTATTTGAATCATGCTAATGCATATTTATTTAACTTCTAGAGGAGTGGAAGGCTGCACCTTCATTCGCAGCTCAGAAATCTAGAGGTTCAACTCCATCTATACTCGCATTGTTTCCTCGCGTGCATTTCGGAATCCACTTGCTAGACAGTGGATCCGCATCTATGGGGGTAGGTCTATGGCGATGGACAATTCTGGAATGCACCGGCATGCTTCATCAACTGTTTGTAAGATCTGTTGATTCTGTGACACTAGCTCGTCGCACTGCATGCTGAGCTGTTCGATGTTGATCTTCTTCTCACTTAATACTTGGATTGCGCGGCCTAACATAACGCATAGCTCTACTATTATGCCATCCTGTAGCTTGTACAGTGTGTCTTATGGAAGGGCAGCCTAATTTAGGCCAACTCCCTTGATCCTGGCCACCACGGCTTTGTCATCCTCGTTCTCCGCTGTTAGCGCTCCTTTCGGTAGCACTATGGTGTTGGCCTTCTTGGTGCATAACATCTGCTCCACTGCTGATGTACCTGTGGCACTGTAAGCAGCTACTATTCCTTCCTGTGGGGTCCACACCTAAAGTTCTTGTAGCTACGCCCTAAGAGCCCCCAACACAATCTGTTGCTCCGACATGGCTTCCTAGAGTGCTTCCCTGGTGACCTCGCGAACCTTTTCACTGATGTCATAGAGGTCGCCTTCTATCAATGTAATCGGTTCGATGTCCAATTTGGATGCCTTGGCCTTTTTTCATGGACCTGATCTCTCCGTGACGTGTGACCATTTCAGCTGGGTGGATGTTGTGCTCAGTTCCACGCCTTCTACTGTGTCTGCTCCCTATCCTATTGACAAGTTTTGGCCCCCTTTCTCTTGCGTCGTGGTGGCCCCTGTTTCCTACACTGCCACTACTTTTTCGGTTGCCCTTGCCTTCTCTACGACTGCTTTTGTTGCCTCACAGACAACCATTACCTCCATGTCCACTTGTTCGTTGTGCTTTTGCTAGGCCAACTAGGTGATATGCAACTTGGTTGCAGCTTTCTTCTTTTGTGTTGTTGTTCAATCCTTCTCCACTAGATCTGGGGTGCGCCACTTGAGAGGCCATGATTCTAGCACTGAGAAGATCGCATCATCAATGGCAATGAAGGGGAGTTTGGTCCAATTTTGCACCAGATATTTATGTGCCTTGATATACACATTATGCATATTCGCCTTGAAGTCTACAAAGCTCCACAGATTGTTGTACATTGTGGGGGACAAGTGCGGCCTCCTGTTGATCCACATCTAGAAGCTTGCCTCCATGAGCATCGAGAAGATATTTTTTTCGTGGATCTGTGTGGCATCCTTGGTATCCTAGAGTGACACGTACTTTGGAGCCTCTAGTAAGTCTTATTCAATATTAGGGAACTGACTGTCGTTAGGCAGTTCCCTTGTTACCAGTAAAATCAATAAGAGCAACCACGCATAGTGGAAGGTCTTGCCCTACCCTTGGGCTTCCTTGCAGTTAGTTAGGAACTCCTCACAGAGGAACTCGGCCTAGTTGAATTGGACCCCCTCCACGCATTGTTTTGCCAGAGCAACTACCGGCGCTGGTACCTCATCTTCACAACATTTTCACATTACCTTCCTAGCCAGGAGTTGGGTGGCTACACGCACCCCTTTATATTTAATGCTGCTGATTGTGTAACCCCTCTTCTTCTTTTCCAGTTTGTATTTCTTCTTCATGGCCTCTGCGAGCGCCAAATCTCCACTTTTTCCGACTATCTCCGTGGGGTCCTTTCCCTTACAGGGGAGCCAGGAAATCCTGTGGATAAGATTCATCATGATGGGAATAGCTCATCTAGCCATAAGTACCCATCGTGCACTGGGCAAAGTAGCTACTCGATGATGAAAATTGTGATAGGTGCATGATGAAAGTGTGGAATCCATAGTAGCTGAAGTCGTCCAGCCTTCTCCACACCGCGCAGCCATTTCTGCGGCTCTAGTGTTGTAACTAACCCCTCCGTGCTTTGCTTCATGAGGTTCTCAGTCTCTAAATGTGGGAACTTCTCAATATCCACGAGGTCCCAATATTCAAACTTCATTGTGGGCACGCGACCCAGGGCCGAGCCCTCAAACACAATTCCATCGGGGAGGAGCAGGGTTTAGAGTGCACTCTTAGCGACATCCAAATCCTTGGGTACCTTAGCTTTCCCTTTTCGCAGAGGGATGTACTCAGGCAATTTTGCTGCAGCAAGCACCGGCTGGATGTATTCTTCCATGTATTTGGCTCCCTCTATCTCATCAATGAGAGCTTGCAGGTCCTCCTCCTCATCATTTGTCTCAATGGTGACAACCTTGCCCTTTTCTTCCATGGAGAGTTTACCGAACTGTGGATTCCATGAGGACATGCAGACTAGTCCCGCTGCCTGCTTATACTTCTTAGGTCTCAGCGTAGGGGGTGATTTCGGAATTTCCAGTGCATCCCTAGCATCTCTGGGGACATCCTGCACTGTGGGGTTCTGTACAGCTTCGTCGGCAGTACTTTCTACATAGCCCAAACCTCTCTTGGTAGCCATCATCCTATTTGAGCTGTTTTTTGTCATTCGCGAACTTCAGGGCTCAAATCTTTGCTCAGCACTCAACACTCTATGCTCTAATAAACTGCTCAAATATCAAATGAGCAAGTGTTTTCTCGTGGGTAGCCCTTGGAGTTTTATAACACTTTTTGAATTCAAATCCGACCGTTCCCCCCAATTATGAGCCATCAATGCTTTCTTGGTGGCAGATTTCCCTAAATCTAGTCCTTAATTCATGTCTTAAATGCCCGCCACCCGCTCCCTTTTGCCTTAAATTGGACATCTTGTCATGAACAGTGACACCAACAGTTAATTCCCAGCCTATCTATGTGGCAGCACAACCCCCCGTGTGCGGGTGCGAACCTTATGCCATGCTGATTCTGTGCACACCTCCCTCATCGTGCAGCCACCAAACAGACTCTTTTAGAGTCTCACACTCTCTTTCAACTATCTGGAACGCTGAGACTATGCTCCCTACGGCTAGTCAGGTGGTTGCACCACTTGTGTGAGACTTCAACTCACTTTCTAGCATAGTCCGTAGAAACTCCTCAATTGTCTGTGTGACCACCGATGCCGAACATTCTACTATATGAAGTGCACTTCCCTGGTTACTGAGTTTGGTGACGTGCAGTCATAGCCATGGCAGTAGAGTCATAAACTCTCAGTGACAATCTTCTACTACAGTGGTACGATCATCTGTATCATGCTTTGTCATCCTTGGTTTATCGTCGAGACATGCTTATGTGATCTCATTTTCCAACCTTTTGATTTTAGTGTCCATCCACATGCTTTTCTTCCTTAATCGTACCCGGTCCTATTCAAGTTTGTGAAGTCTAAGGTTCCCTCGCTGAATGGCTTCTTGAATCCTTAGGTGCTCGTCCTCATGTAGATATGTGATTTCTTCCTCCTGACCATCGCGCACTGTTACAACTGTGGGAGCCATTAGGTGCAGACTCCTTTTTGTACTCTCTTCAGAAATTACGGTCTCCACTCTATTCCACACCTTTGGAATCATCTTTGTGTTTAGGGTTTTGCACAAGGTCTAGTAGGCACATTGAACCGCAAGTACGAATAGGTCCCAATCAGTTCATCTCGCCTAGTCAACCTTGTTCATTACTCTGCACACCCTATCTAATGCTTCAATGTGGATACTTAGTAGCACGCGTCACCTTTCCTGCTACTGTGATTTGCTCTGATTCTCTAATCTAGGGCTAGTGTGCGCGTGTGCGGGCTTTACAACATATGTCTGTACCCATTGAGAAAGGTGGGCACGTAGGTTGTTCTGCCCCTATTGATTCCATCATCGTGTGGCCCCCAAATAGACTCTTTTAGAGTCTCGTGCTCTCTTTCAACTATTTGTAGCACTGAGACTATGCTCCCTATGGCTAGTTAGGTGGTCGCACCACCTATGCAAGACTTTAATTCGCTTTCCAAAACAGTCCGTGGAAACTCCTCAATTGTCTACACAACCACCGGCACCGCGCGTTCTACCATATGTAGTGTGCTTCCTTGGTTACTGCATTTGGTGAGGTGCACTCGTAGCCATGGCAGTAGAGTCATAAACTCTTAGTGACAATCTTCTACTGCACTGGTCTGATCATCTATATTGTGCTTTGTCATCCTTGGTTTATTGACGAGACATGCTTGTGTGATCTCGTTTTCTAGCCTTTTGATTTCAGCATCCATCCACATGATTTTCTTCCTCAATAGTACCCGATCCTGTTCAAGTTCACGGAGTCGAAGGTTCCCTCGTCGAATGGCTTCCTGAATCCTTAGGTGTTCATCCTCATGTAGATGTGTGATTTCTTCCTCTTGACCATCACACGATGTTACAACTATGGGAGCCATTACATGTAGACTCCTTTTTGTACTCTCTTCAGAAATTACGGTCTCCACTCTGTTCTGCACCTTTGGAATCATCTTTGTGTTTAGGGTTTTGCACAGGGTCCAGTAGGCCCATTGAACTGCAGGTATGCGCAGGTCCCAATTAGTTCATCTCGCCTGGTCAACCTTGTTTAGTACTCCGCACACCCTAACCAATGCTTCAATGTGGATACTTGGTAGTGTGCGTCACCTTTCCTGTTGTTGTGATTTGTTTCGATTCTCTATTCTGGGGTTGGTGTGTGCTTATGCGGGCTTTACAGCATATGTCTATACCCATCGAGAAAGATGGGCATGCAAGTTGTTCCACCCCTGTTGAATGACTTGCATTTGAGTCTGGGGTTTTCCAAAACATAGGCGCATCATCCTTCTGCATCTGTGCCAGTCCTCAAAATTTCCTTGATGCATACCCCTCCATCGTGTGGGTGTTGCGCGCAGTGCCCACTTCAGTGCATCGAATCGCTATTGTTCTGGTACTGCGCTTTCAAATTTGCTCAGAAATTCATCCATTTTTGACAATCCATCATATGTCGATAGCTCCCTTGCCTCTGTTGCCACACAATGCAATGATCTAACCATCATGTTGCAATTAAGTGTTGTTACTTCATGGAGCCAATTCTACCATTGCTATATCTCTTCGTCTGAATCCGAAGTGCAGGAGCTTTCGCAATCCCATGAAATCCTTCCATTTGTAGTCGGATTCACCCAATCTTCTTCTTGCAGAGTTATTTTGTAAATACAATCGATATCATCATCACTATCATCATCGCGCACTGGTTCAGTGTATCGCGCTCCTTCAGCTGGATCGAGCGGTACTACCACACGTAGTGACTTTTTCTCAAATATCATTTTGTGCTTCTTCAAAGTTATGACTCCATTCATATCGGTAGCCCAGTCTATTCCAAGTAGCGTGGGATATGGATTACTGTCATCAACAATCTCTATCACCTCAAAATCCTCCTGCGTGCTCACACCTTCAATATCGATTGTTACGCCTTGTAATCTTCCCATGGGCAAAATCATCTGTTGGTTCACCATTCGTAACTAAATAGGGGACCATGGTAATGCGGGTCTACCCATGAATTCCCATGTTTGCTTTGGTAGTACACTCACGTCCGAACCTAGATCTAGGATTACCTAATCCATTTCATACTCACCTCTTTGTGCAGTCAACCTCATTTCCCTTCCTATGCACAATGCATGCTTTCCAAGTTTCAGGACCACGCGCGGTTCCCCTGAGCTCGCGCACCTAGTGATAAGTTCTTGTAGTCCTTTGACTACATTACTGTCACGCAACAGTTTCATGCATGTCTCCAGAAGGGTAGTGAGCATTGAAGGATCCATCCCTGGTTCTAGTTGATCCTTACTACCTAAAGTGGAGGCCTCCATGAAGCTCTTCTTAGCTTCCATGAATGTCTCCTTCACATGTTCTAAATCAAACTCGGGTTCCTCTGTAGGGGTCTTGTGAACCCACGCACTTTCTTCTGGTTGCTTCCCTTTACCATCTCTCATGTTCATACCACTCCTAAGCATCATGTTTACGTCTGGGTCTTCTTCGTGTTGCTCAAATTTCATCATCTGTAAATTCTGAGTCGAAGAGGGCTGGATTACCCCCTTTTCACGCATCCTCGCTATCAGTGGAGGGCAGTCTTCTGCCTCATGATCAAACTGAGTACAATACCAACATGATATTCTTGTTGGATTTGTAAAATCATGGGCATAGTGCCCCGGCCCTTCGCAATTGTAACAAATTATTTGTCCACGACCCCTTCCTAGTCCCATTCCACCTCGACCCCGACTGCGCCCTTGAAATCCAGTGCATGCCATCCCTACATTTGGATTGAGGGCTCATGTTTTGGTTTACACCTGGTAGGTAGGAGTCTAGTCCATCATTAGTTCATAGCTTTAGTAGGTGCGTTCACCATGGCTTACCGAACTGTAGAAATTACAAAACAATTGTTGGGATGTCTACGTATACTTCTGCAACATATGACAATTATCCATGGTGTGTTTTCCTCCTATCTGGTAGATTGTGCACCATAATGTAGATGCCATACTTGGCCCTACCTGTGTCTTAGGTATTACCAGCATTGGCCCTCCTCCTGCCAAGTAATTCTCGAACACTGGATAGTGGTCATTGTTGTGCCCTTAGTCTTTTCATTTTATGCACCATACTTCCTTGCGCACCTTTGTCTGAGGTGTCCTATCCTATTTCAAAAGTTGCATTTCTAGACACAGATTCTGCAGTTGCGCATGGATTTTTTGGACTCCCAACCCAAGGTCTTGCATAGGGGTCTCATGCAATCTCATTGCCATCTCCAATGCTTCGGCCTGGGTGGAAAGCTTTTGCTGTGACAGCATCATCCTTAAGTGTGTCGTAAGTGAGGCCACAAACCATGCGCGATGTTGTGAATCTGTTAATGTCATATTGGCTTCACGGATTGTAATTTTCAACCTTTGGTCTAGATCCTTGGGGGTCTCACCTAGGAGCATTTTGATCACCTTAAACTCGATGATTGGTTGTGTTTCTGATTTTGGCTTGCTAAATTTCCTATTCAGTGCGGCTTGGATCTTTGCAATTCCTGCATTCGGATGGTCATTAGAATGCTTGTTATACCACATTAATGCGTGATTCTACAGCACGCTCACGAGCATAGCCTTTTTAATATTATCATCCATGACGCCATGTGCTTCCCATACTGCTCTTACCATGAACTAGAATTGGTCTAGATCTCTGTTTACCACTCCTCTGAATACCAGTAGTTTGATCGCACTCGCCATACTGAACTGCGGTGGTGGCGGAGGTGGAGTGGGTGGAGATGGCAGTGAGGGGGGTGAAAAAAGTGGTGGTGTGGGTGGAGGTGGTAAACGTGGAATTTGTTGTCTTATCAAACTGACTGCGCTTCTCAGAGAAACCTTCGTGAGCTCTTCCTTGTTCTCCTGTGAGGGAGAAATTAAGGGATTGTTTTCCAACTCTTCGCTACTTCTACTTTTGTATATCTTCCTACTTCGCGTAGTTCCAAACATTAATTTATTTGCATAACCTACTTTTCACACAATATCATCTTAATCTAAGTGTTCAAATATTTAATATACTTACTCACGGTCCCTTGAGAAAATGTCGCTCCGCTTCACTGTAGCTAATGGTCATGTCTACCACAAACACAGTGATAAATCCTCCTATTATCCGGTCGAGCCAATGGTCCATAGCTCATGTGATATTATCTTCTGATGCTTCTAGTCTGTGCACTAATTCCAGAGTCCACACTATTGGCTTGTCAATCGTACACCTTCCCTTGTTGTCTGCTAACTTTGCGATCCACTCATATAGCTCAGAAGGAAAGGATGCAAAGAAAATTTTGTGGATTTCCATATACAAGTAGTGCTCCAACCACTGTTCCTTAGATACTCGTGGATTTCTTTTCTCCTGCACCGTGAACTCGTGAATATTCTTGTCCAACCACTCTTCAATTTCTTTCTTTGTTGGATTCCAATGGCATGACATCACACATCCTTTATGCAGATCCCGGTCCCGGCAACAGAACCATTTGTTGGCTTGTATGGGCCTAACCTAGGTTCAGAGGTGATTTAGCCAAGAAAATCCTGGTACTACTGGCCCTTTCAGCAATAGTCCACGGAGCACGAACTGAGGTCTCACTCGAAGTAGTATGGGACTATGCTAGAACCAGGTTTCCGTACCCTGGGGATGTTTGATGGGTTTCTGGAGGTCTTCGGTGTGACCCATCGCTACGCGCACTTGTTATTCCTTCGCAACATGTGATGTTATTTTCGTGCAGTCCTACTCGGGGTGCAACCCATATAGTACCCAATTTCCTTGCTACTTAATCTATTATTACTCGATTACTTAACTTGTGTGTGTAAGATTAATGATTATTATAGCATATTTAGCAATCAGATAAGCGCGCATGATAAGTAAACCAATATAAACGTAAAGAAGAAAATGTAAAACAAATATATAGAAATAAGAATCAACTTCTCTTTATTAATCTTCAATCCTAATTACAGACTCAACACTACCTTGTGCACTCAGCTGTACAGCCTCTTCCTACTACTATGACCCAATACACTTAGAATCCTACTCTAAGCCCGAACCATTCGTACTTTTATCTCCTATTCCTTCGCTCTTCACTATCTTTACAACTTAGAGCCTCACTCTATTTATACAATCCCATGGTCCGCGGACCATGGGTAGGCTGACATGACTTTACATTAAATTACATTACTTTAGGGCAGACATCCCTACGACTTAACCTCTACTTCGTGCTCCATTCCCACAATTCATGGAGACTTTCAAAACCTTTGACCAAAACTTGGGCTTTGAGCCCCAAAACATGTTGTGGGGGGACTCCATGCCCAACAACACAATGACTTGGTCATCATATTACAACACAGCAATGATACTTCATGTAGCTGGTTCTGCCAATGCTCCATTTCTTCATCCAAATTTGATGTGCCAGAGCTTTCGTGATCCCATGCAATATGTCTACCCGCTATCGGATTCACCCAATCCTGGTCTCACGTTGTTATCTTGTAAATCTGGTCGATATCGTCATCACTTTCATAATCTCTGACTGGTACTATATAGCACAGTCCCTCCATAGGATCTAGTGGCACCACTACACGAAATGACTTGTTTTCAAATATCATCTTCCGCCTCTTTAGGTTGATTACCCCATTCATGTCAGTGGCCCAATCGATTCCAAGGAGTGCGGGGTAGGGATTGCTATCATCCAAAATCTCTATTACCTCAAAATCTTCCAGCACACTCGTGTCCTTGATGTCAACTGTGACCCCTTGCAGCCTCCCCATTGGGATAATTTTCTATTGATTCTCCATTCTTAATTGTACCAGAGACCACTAGAGCACAGGTCTGCCCATTCTTTCCCAAGTCTATTTTGGAAAAACATTCGCGTCGGACCCCAGATCTAGGATAACTTAGTCGATCTCGTATTCCCCTATCTGTGTGGTGAGTCTCATCTCCCACCTGGTCCTTGCCTTGTGTTTGCCAAGCTTCCTAACCATGCACAGTTCACCAGTAGCGCCATCCTTACCAGCACACCAATTGATCAATTCCTGTAAGCCCTTCACAACCTTACTATTATGGAACAACTTCATGCAAGTCTCCAAGAATGTGGTAATCATGGATGGGTTCATTTCTTCAGCTGATTTCTCCTGACTTCCTAAGGTAGAGGCCTCAGCGAAGCTTTTCTTTTCTTCCATAAATGTTTCTTTTGCGTGCTCCAGATCAAACCCAGACTCCTTTTCTAGTGCTTTATAGACCCATTCACCTTCTGCAGGATACTTCCCTTTATCCTCCCCATTCGTGGTTTCGCTTCGCATCATAATGTTTACCTTAGGGTCTTCCTCATGGAGCTCAATCCTCATCATCTAGAGGTTCTACGTTGGTTGCGGACGCTGCACCCCTTTTTGTGAATATTTGCTAAGAATATAGCGCAATCCTTAGTTGCATGGTCAAACTGAGTACAGTAGCGGCATGAAAATCACGTCAGATTCAGACAATCCCTCATGGAGTGTCCTGGGCCTCTACAATTGTAACAAATTAGCTTCCCTCAGCCTTTCCCAAGCCCTCCTCCACCTCAGCCTAGGCTACGCCCCTAATACTCACCTCGCATTCCCCTAGCTCCTTGGTCCGGAGGCCGCGTTTCTGTCTGCACCCTGTATGCAAGTGTTCTGTCCATCATCAACTCGTAACTTTGACAATTGTGCCCATCATGGCCTACTGATTGACAAAAATTACAGAATAGTTGTTGTGGTGTTTGTACAAATTTTTGTAGCAAAAACCCAATTATTAGTCGTATGTTTCCTTGCTACTTGACATATATCACACCATAGCATAGGCCTTGCACTTGGCCCTGCCGCGGCCTCCGGTTGTAGAGGCATTGGTCCTCGTGCTGCAACATAGTTTGCGAAGACTAGGTAGTGATCCTTGTCATGCCCCTGACCCCTGCATTTTATGCACCAAAATTCTTTGCACCTCTGGCTGAGCTATTCTATACTGCTTCAAACTTTGCATCTCAAGACAAAGGGTTTGCAACTATGCATGAATCTGCTAAACCCCCAGATTCATATCTTGCATCGGTGTTTCATGCAGTTTCATTGCAATCTCCAAGGCTTCTGCCTAAGTCGTAATCTTCTATTGCGACAACGCAACCCTCAATTGAGGTAGGAGTGAAGCCACAAACCATTCACAGTGCTGACCATCCGTTAAATTCATATTAGCTTCGTGGATTTTACACTTCAATCTCTGATCCAACTCCCAAGGGGTCTCACCTACTTTCATCGCGATTTCCCTGAATCCCACAATCAACTGTGCTTCAGACTTAGGCCTACTAAATTCTTTATTCAGCGTTGTCTGGATCTTTGTCGGTGTAGCTGCCTAATTATCATTAGAGTACTTGATGTACCAGGTTAGTGCACGATCCTATAAAGCACTAACCAACGTCGCCTTCTTTATGTGATCATCTGTGATGCCTTGAGATTCCCATACAGCCTTTATGATGAACCAAAATTGGTCTGGGTCCTCATTCCCTATGCCCTTGAATACAGGTAGTTTTACGGAGCTCGCTACATTGGGCAGTGGAGGTGGCAGTGGTGTGGGTGATGTGGTGAGCGGTGGAGGTGAAGATGGAGGCAGTGTGGGTTGATGGGATGAGGGTGGAGGCGGTGTAGGTATTCGAGGGAACCCTTGTCTTATCAACTGACTAGCACTTAGGGGAGAAGTCTGTGGTGCTCCTTAGTCATCACTGGAAGGAGGTCTGCTCAGTGGACTATACTCAGGACCTTTTCTTCCCTCGTCCCTAAAAGGATTTCTGCTTTCCATAGCTCCAAACATCAAGGTACCCACATAACCCATTTTTCACACAAGAGCATCTTAATCCAAGCATTCAGTGATTTTAAATACTAAGTTACCTCACGATCCTTTAAAGAAGTGGCACTCTGCTTCGCTGTAACTGACATAGGTATTGACTGCAAACTCCGTCACAAATCCTCCTATGATGTAGTCGAGCGAATGGCCGACAATGCGTGTGATCTTATCCTCAGAAGCTTCCAACCTCCTTACTAGCTCAGGTGTCCAAACATTCGAATTGTCAAGCGTCCACCTTCCTTGGCCGTCTTCCAACTTCGCGATCCACTCGTATAACTCAACTAGGAAGGAACAAATGAAGGTTTCGTGTATTTCTGTCTACATGTATCTGTCCAACCACTGTTCCTTCATCAATCACAGATTATTTTTTTCTTAGACCATGCATTCATAGATCTTTCTATCCAATCAGGTTTTTATTTATTTCTTAGTTGGATTCCAATGATACGACATCACACAGCTCTCATGCAGATCCCATTCCTCGCAACAAAACCATTTGTTGGCTTCATGGGCTCTGACCCAAGTTCAACATTAGCCAGCCAAGCAAATCCCTACACTACCTGCCATTTTGGCATTAGCCTACAGAGCGTGGACCGAAGTCTCACCCGACGTAGTATGGGGGGATGCAAGAACCAATTTTCTACACCCTGAGATAGTCATGATGTTGATCTATACTTCCTAATCCTGTCTTCTTGTAGATCGATAGGCCTTTAGGGCTTATCGGTGTTCCTTTTCTTTTTTCCTTCAGTACCTCCGCGAAGGTATTTGAGTGATCTTCGCACAACCCTAACCAAAGGTCCAATCACTTACATGCCCCTATGGCTACGTTACTGTATAAGTTCCCAAGTTATCTTAAGTGTTGCCTAATCTACCATGCATTTACAGTTATCTTCATGTAAACCTATATTCTTGCTCACATTCAATTAACAAATATAATCAAATACATTTGCGCATCAAATAAGCATTATAAGGTAACCCATATCATAACATAATATAATTAGATGCATTAAACACAGACAATATATAGAGTGATTTGCAAAATACTTCTCTTTAGTAATATCTCAAGTTTAGTATAGACTCTTTCCACCCTGCGCACACAAATGTGGGGATCCGCACACTCAGCTGCGGACTTCCACCCTAGGCCTCTGTGCACTTAGCTACAAAGCCTCTACCTATGATAAGACCGAGAACACTTAGAACTTCTTACCCACAAACTCTTTCTACCATTACTTCTCTCTCCCTTAGACTCTTCTAAGACTCCCTTTTTATATAATCCCATGGTCCATGGACCATGGGTAGATTTCTACAGCCAACATGAGACTTTACGAAACAAGGGCGGCCAACCCTTTGACATATTTGCACTTCGCAACCACACAATGTGGAGACTTTACATCTTTGTTACAAAATTGGGCTTTCTACCCCAAAACATGGGCTTTTAGCCCCAAAACTAAATCTTGGGAGAACCCGTTCCCAACATATTTGCAGGGGAGAATTTTCTCAGAGATTTTCTTTTGGAACTATGAATCTTTGTAGAGGACAGGGTGTTTGTGGGAGGACATACTGATTAAATTTGTTAATTTTCATTGTGTGGTGTTTTTAATATGGGTTTGTGCGGGAGAATTGGTGGTGCATAACACAATTTTGTAATTCTACTTCTTTTCAATATGTAGTAACACACAATCACTTGTGCTTATCTAGTTCCATACTCAGTAATGGTTTAAAAATACTCATTTACAATTGAATACTGTAACTTTTATGACTTATAATAAAAGTTATCAATTTTCCAAACAAATCTAATACTTTTACACATGTCTTGATCATATATCATATAAATGTTTATGGAGGATAGGGTATGTGTAGGAGAGTGGGGAATATTATTATGTTTCATTGTATGGAGATTTTACTGTGTAGATTACTAAGTATGTGTGGGGGGGAAATTGCATAGAGATTTATTTTTCAAAATATGAATCTTTACAAAGGACGTGGTATTTGTTGGAGAAAATAATGATTAAAATTGTTTTTTTCTATGTTTTTGTGTGAGTGAATGGGTAGTGCATAACACACTTTTGTAATTTTGTCTCTTTTCAACAGTTTACAAATACTCATTTACAATTCACTAACGTAACTTCTATGACTTACAATATAAGATGTAATACGGGTTTCGCACAAGGAAAATCTTTGTATAATAAAACATGTTTCTATATTGAGTAGAACTTATTTAACTACTTATTTGATTTAAGTAAACAAACTGTATATGTCTATAAGAAAATTAGTTACTAAAATTGGTTTACACTTGAGCATTGCAAAACAAAATATGGTTTTTTCATAGTGTTTCAAATTACAAAAATGCTTTGGCAATGTGTTATTGCTATGAACGTTGGTCAATCACCATGATATCATCATCTTTGTCATTGGCATCCTCTTCATTGATCAAATTTTTCATTTTGTCTATTATAGTGTTATTTGCTAAGAAGATGGGGATATTTTACTGGCATTAAAGACAAGTGCATCATTTTTGGTTCATTGGTAGTGCATCATATGCTCATATTCTCATCATAGAATATTGTGATTGAGTAGGGGCTCCTGATAACTGTAGGGATTCTCTTTGAAGCATTTGGGTGCATTTGGATCATAACACATCAACCAAAAATATAAGGTCTTGTTCATTATAGATATTACTTTAACTCTTCTCTAAATTAATAGCATGACATTATCTATTGTTAATGTGATTGTTACGCTACTCAGTTCTTTTGTTGGGTTTGTGATCTGTAAACTGCTGTGGGTATTCCACTAGACAATTCACCACAATAGATTTGATAATATTTATAAAAAATATGAGAATCTACACTATTATAGTCTTATTAAACTTTAAGGTCTGCATATTTAACTATAATTAGTGCATGCATGCAAATGGAAATTATGCACAAAAGTAGAGAATGTCAAAATAAGCACACACACACATAACACACAAAATATGCTCTCTGGGAAACCCTTTCGGGAGAAAACCCAGCTGGAAGTTGAGGTCACTTCGCTCTCTTTCCCTATTTGGAAATATGGTTGCAGGTACAAAGAAGTAATGTTGGTGGCCCGTGGGCCACTATAGTGCACAAATCCTATTTGTGTGTTTTGCCTCTTATCTCTCATGGCTATATTTACTCTATAGAATTATGCAAGTGGGGCATTGATTTCATGACTTGCAATCCTGTCATACGGAAAGAGTTATTTTTGCGGACAAAACTAACCTCCCTAGGAGTCTAAGACTCTCTAGTGACAAACAAGACAATTAAGAGCAATCCTTCTCTAAACATACATTATTCTATGAGAAACCAAGTGTCGTTCGATCCTACCTCAAATCCAACGCTTGTTGCAGCAGTCCAGCCTTGCTGATCCAGATGACCTCCTCCTTCACTTTAAGACCTGCATACACTAACAGTCAAATGATTACATAACACCTGAATATTTCATAAAACAAAGCATATTCATCATATAGACCAAGGAGTACATGAAATAATT
>APFE030198766.1:303007-314409 GCA_000404065.3 Pinus taeda | reverse complement strand
AATAATTCATTAACAACAAATCATTGAGAAGAATGGACTTATTTGTATTAAGGAAACAAAAAAGGAACCATTACAACCTGAGCCTTGGTGTTGTGCAAGCTCCTCCCAGGGTCCAACAATAGATTTCCTCTACTTTGACAAGCTCACCCACTCCCAATATGGCAACAAGAAAGGATGGTAATCTCTCCTCACAAGTTAACAATGGAAGTCCTAATTCCAGCAGCATTCACCCTTTAGAATGTTCAGCTTTCAACCTCCCCTCCTCTGGCCCAATGCCTGTATTTATAGTGTTCTAGAGGAAGTTATTCAGTTCCAACATCAATGGGATACTCCCTCTTTTGGATGGGGTAGCTCCTCTCTTGATGGGTTAAGTTCCTCTATCATAGGGATGCATGAACCATATGGAGGCGCTCAATACACGTCAAACACTCTTCTAGAAGGCTCTAGAAGTGACCACAAGTAACTTTTTAAAGATGAAACTCGCGCCTTTTGACCTTTACAGGGGTACGCACCCATCATTTGGCTTACAGAGCGTACAAGTACGCAGGTACAGTGTGTTTGGAGTGCGTACACGCAGGCAAGTTAGAGAGAACCTGCGTACCCAGAGATAAACATGTTTTTAGTGACTTTCTCTCTTTTTTGAAGTTTGACATGAAGAGCAGAGGTATTAGGCTTGACAAGGAGGATAATATGACTATTGATGGAGCCACATTAACTGCAGATAGTCATGGTGACAAATTTCAGTGTAACAAATCCACCATCCCAAAAGGGTAAAAAACTACATAGTATTCATTGTTGACTACTTCACCAATGGGTTGCAGCCATGCCCACTTTCAACAATACTGCTAATACTGCTACTCTTTTTTCTTTAAGAATGTCATCACGCATTTTGACATCCCCAAGGAACTCATATCTGACCACGGTAGGCTTTTTGAAAATAAGGTGTTCGAACAACTATCTAAACTCCTTGGGTTTTCTCATGAGTTTGCCTCTGCATTCTACCCCCAGTTCAATGGCTAGGTAGAAGTTGTAAACAAAGCCCTCAAAACTATTCTGTAGCGTATTGTGAACAAACATAAAAAAATTAGCACCACAATATTTATCTTCCTTATGGGTGTACCATACCTTCATCAAAACACCCACTAAATTTACCCCATTCCACTTAGCTTACAGGATTGAAGTCATACTCCCCATTGAGTGTGAGATCCCTACAATACACACAACCATCGAGTTTCTCCCAGATAATTATCCCTTGGAACAACATCTTATCCAATTGGAACACATTGACTAAAGCGAATGAGAATCTCTCCAACATAATGAAGCCCACAAAAATCAAAGAAGGCCTCCTTTGATTGCCATGTTACCCCTCACTCATTTAGCAAGGGGGATTTAGTACTTCAGTATGACATTGCTAATGAGGCTTAGGGACCAGGAAAATTCGACACATTGTGGAAGGGGCCATAAATTGTTAAACATTTCCTTTTTAAAGGTGCATATATGTTAGAAGAACTTGATCGGACATGTCTCAAAGACACTGTCAATGGGATCTACCTCAAGAAATTTCACCCTTAACCATACACTTATTTCCACCTTATGATGTTGATATGTACCATGATTTTCTTTCTACAGATTTGGATGATCCACTCGCTTACTACGATGGGCTCGTTGATTGTAGTTCTTAATGGTCACAAAACCTCACTATGGAAACTTGGCCCATTTACTCCCATGATCAAACTATTCTCCATCATAATGATGTATGCATCGGGTCAACCACTAATAATCAAGCCGAACATGATGCCATCATAAGCCTATTGCCTAATGCCTTCCACTTAGATATTTGTCATTTACATGTGTTCCTTGATTCCCAACTTGTCGTCTCTCAGATGAATCAAACATTCCATTTCCAAGACCCTTTCCTTTTTAAAAAATATGTGTATGCACAATGGTTGGCATGTGATTTTGATCACGTCACATTTTCACACATAACAAGACATCAAAATCAAGTAATAAAAGTAATAGACACACCATAATTGCCAACAAATATATCTCATATATCTATCTATCTATCTATCTATCTATCTATCTATCTATATATATATATATATATATATTAATATATATATATATAATATATATATATATATATTATATATATCATCTTTATGTACATCAACCAACCACTACCACAAAGTGAATATCATCAACAAAAAGAGGGGAGCATCCTCATAATGGGTGATTCCCTTGGTATAATATCATCATCTAAGGATGGGGCTCATCACCCCCTGCACCACCTGTAGGAGTCCCTCTTTCCACCCTCTGTTCGGAACTAAAATTGTTCATGTTGTAGCCTCTGCAATAAATACTCAACATAGTACAATATGTCACTTTATGCCCTCTATCATAGTTGCTCGATCACATCCTACCTGAGCATAACCTATCTTGCATCTAGAAAAACTAGTAAGAGGTATGTTAGTCACCATTTCATATCCATCTCCCTCTCATGGGAATATCTCTCCCTCTACTTCACATCCCTCACATGAGTCCACAGTCATCAGGTATCCTCCTAGAGACCTACCACATCCTCCCCCTCCTCATGGGGGGCACCTATTTAGAGTTGCACCCTCTACACTAGATGCTCCTCAGTTCCCCCTTCCTAAAGCCACAACTATTCTCCCTTAGTGACTATCTCCATCCTCCCTCCATGATCCCTCCTACCAACCTCCCCTAGGGGTGTCCACAAGGATCCACATCTGTAAGAAAAAATTTAAACATTAGTACAGGAAAAATATACATCATAAACATATAAATACAAGACTTCATATGTAAAAATCATACACACTCGTACTTGTTGGGCCCCATCCATTTCTTAGGGGTAAACCCATATCAAGATCGCCTCTAAAGCCCACCTTGGCATACAAAACTCTAGGATAAGTTGAGGGTTGGATAACAACCAACCATTTTCCTTGTTTTTCCAATAACAACCTACCTCTACAGCACCTACCCATGACATCGAAGGAGTTGATAGCCTAATCCATGGCTCTCTAGGGGGTGTTGGGTCCATATGGATGATTGGTCATGGTAACATCACTTTCTCATATAGGAATCTACAGTCAATGCTCCCATAGAAAAAACCTTGGATCTCCCACCAAGTCACCTAGATCAGTTGAGTGGTCCATCCCCGATGCATCACTCTCCCCTAGTTGAAAAATGTACCAGCACACAAGTGCTCTAGGACTCCAATCATCACCCCCATAATCTGTTGAGGGGTGAAAGCACCAAAAAAGTGGATGATCATTGCCATCATTGCTCATGTAGTGAGATCATGTATGGAATTATTCCTGATTCTCATCGCATCATATGCATCTGGTCGACACCACTTATCAACCCAATATGCCAATCAGATCCCACTTTGGGGGGTATCTACTAGTAATACATACCCCATGAGGCATTAATCCCATCACAAAATAAATATCAATCTCAACCAATATTAGTAGGTCAAATCCTTGGATGTCTAACACTTATCGATCTAGCCACCAACATCCAATGATAAATCACAAGAACTCCTCCTGCAATTGGAGCAAGGGGTTCTAACAAAACTTTAGTAACCCCCACCCTACTAAACTCACCTAGGCCTGGCCATATTTTAGTACAACATATCATAGTAGCCCCCAATCTAGCTCTCTCCGCATAACCATCCTATCAGGATGGGCTTCATATGGTCAATATAAAGAAAAAGGAAAAAACACCAAAAAACACCAAATTTTAGCCTTGAGCGACCCTCACGCCTATTTTCTAAATATTTGTAAGGGGTGCATGACTGTTCATCCAACAGTCACATGTACCCTTGTGAATGTTCCATCCAAATCCATAAGGGGCATCATGCCTGTATTCTTAACAGTCACGTCCGCCCTTGCAACTATCACCCTATAAGTCACGAGGCCCCTCTGGATGGTCCTCTACTTTTTGGGTAGCTGTATTACCATCATGACTATAACTCTTACATTAATGATACCATCGTGACTGTGTATCTCTTATCTGCAAGGAACTGTACAACTATTAAATAGCCGCCTAAGAGGAATATTCCATTTTCACCTAAAATGGATGTAAACGCCACTCATGCACGATCTGTCTAGCGTATGCTATTGAATTGACAAAGGGGGTTCCAAAATGGCTGGTCGAGCTCTCCCTGCTCGCTAAATAAGCACTTTGAATAACCACAAACTTATGTACAAGATATGGGGTCTACACCAATTTCCATGTTAACAAAGTACAAATGAGGTAGCAATGTGGGCCCCATCACTCTTGTATACTCCATTTTGGCCATTGTTCTGGGGTCTCGTATGGGAGAAAAAAAGCTCCATTTTCAAAACCATCAGTGGCGATGGGAAAGGTACAACCCCAATTTTGTCATGGTACCCTCGTTTTAGTTCATCAAAATTTTTCATTTAGGAACCATTTCACACTTAGAGTACTGATTAGGCATGCCTTCCTGTATATTTGTTTACATTTTCTTTATTATCTCGTATGCATTTTATTTTGTGAGTATGCTTTCACTTGGGGGTTTTGGTGTGAAAGATATAGGTAATTTTTAGCTTCCCTGTAGAAATGGGATCTCTTTTACACTAATCAACAATTAAGGTATCATTCTCCATTGACATGATAGGTTTTATCTAAAACGTTGCATACCCTGAAATCATTTCCCTTGAGTTAACAATAAATTCCACCATCACTACCACATTTACCATCACACTCCACTTGCACTTGGTAAACGTTCATGTGGTTGATAGAACTTTCACCTTCATGGTTTAGCTCATTTAGTAGTTCCCATTGCACTATCGGTATCCATGCCCATTTTCTCCAACCCAGGAGCCATTCATCTGCATGACCTTGAAGATAAGAATCATCTCTTTTCTTCACCTTCTTTCTTACCACATCCCCCTCGGACACCATTCTTTTCAGATCATCATGAATACACCATCACATTCTACACTTGACCTACTATCTCCCCACATTGCATTAGACCATCTATGTTAACACATTCATTTCATTTACCCTGCACTAAGACCATCCAATGGGGCTCCCACCCTTTTTATATACCAACCTGCATCATTAAGCAGGCCACTATACTCTTGGGGCACCTATCTCTATGTTTGTACATCCAAAACCACTTTTAAAATTATTTTTACAAGTGTACTAAGATTATTTTGGAAAAGGTTTCTTACTCATTTTTTTTTCACTTACCCAGTGATAGTCTCTAGTTGCCCTTGGCTGGAGCCCACATTCTACTCACCTCATACACACATCATTGATCACCATTTTTTCATAAATCCATCGTGGTAGTTAGAACATGCATATATACCTTCCCTAGACATACCCTTGACCCTAGGGGTCTATACCTTAGAGATTTTGTTTTGACTACCACCATTCGCATTATAGTTCTAACCTTGGGTAGTTTACAGTGTCCTTCCAATACTACCAATCTTTATTATAAAGCCTTTGGCCCATCATGTTGCAATACCTACCTCAACTCCATATGGATTTTTGAGAACCATTTTTGGATAGTCGATGCTTCTTTTTTGTCGACTTTAACACTGATTTTTCTAAAATGGAAGTAGTACCTTGGTTATTCCCAAACTTTTATGGAAACTCTCTAGTGGAACATTGGGAAACCTCATTGCCCATTAAATTCACTGACCCCCCTAATGTTCGACACCAGCACAAGTTTTCACATCAATGGTGTATCATACTTTATGACTATTGTGTTGGCATTGATGCATGTTGTAGTGTTGCATATATGTGGTTGATTTTAATTGATGTCAAATTGGTTGCTTGGGCTGCAGGTGTGTTGGATATACATATGTATGTGTGGCCACAGATGATTGAGTTGTAGATGGTCCTTAACATCTCTACTAGCTTGGACTAAATTGGATATGGTCTTTGGCTTATCTACTAGCTTGGACTAAATTGGAGATGGTCTTTGGCTTATCTACTAGCTTGGACTAGCTTTGGAGATGATGGTTGAGGTGTAGATGGTCCTTGGTTGGATGAGGGTGTGTTGCACTAGTTTGGAGGCCCTCTAATGATGGTGATGGTATGTTAGTATGTTGCACTATATTGGACGTCTTCCCATGATGATGATATTCATGATCATGTTTTTGCATACAATTGATGATGGTTGCTTTAGGAGTTAGAGTTCAGGAGCCTTGTTGGTTAGGTCTCCATGGCCTCCATGTCGCAGATTAGATCTCCAATGTTGACATGTTATACATTGGGCTTGGAGAGGATATACATTTGTCTATGATGTTTGAGATGGTTTTGCATATGTTGGAGGATGTCTGACAGGTATTGGAGCTGCATACTAATGGAAGGGGTGTTGTAGAGAAGTTTAATGGCTCAGTTGCTTAGTATGGTTAATGGTTGGCATCCTCATCAACCTAGTTTGGCTTGGGATGATGTTGGTTTTTTTGAAGTGACTTGGTGAACTATTGTAGAGGTGTGAGAGACTTCCAGAGGTCTTAGAGAGGATGTTCAAGCTCTGGAAGAATTTGAGGCAATTTCTAAGCCGAAGAAGCATGTTTTTGAGTCTCCTAATCCCTAGTTGCATGCATGATGGGTCAAGGGAGAGGTTGGAGAGATGTAGTCACATGGAGGTAGGCATAAGGAAGCGTTTATAGCTGAAGTCACTTAGAGTAAATTGCTAAGGGAGTGACTGAGGGATTTCAAAAAAAATTCTCCACATTCCTCACATTTCTCAGCCTATTTTCATGTTGTAGCAATGTTATTGATCGACAATTTTCAGCATATGGTTGGAAAAAGTTTGTGGGCCCTCTAGAAACTGATAAAGTTTCAATACATCAAAGGGATAATGGAGTTAGTGATTGATTTTGTCAAGAATCCTTCTTCAACCAAATTTGAAGCAAGTGAAAAGATTTGTTGATTCTTCCATAACCTGTAGCATTAACTAAGATACTCATCTTAGAAACTGTTAAATGGAAGAAGACTTTGAGTTCATTTAGTTGGTTCCCTGGAGAGTGAGTGAGTATGCTAGTGTGAGAGAATTGTGAGTGAGTAGAGTATGAAAAAGTTGTTCACATATGTTATGTAGAGATATATCTGAGATTTATGAGAAGAAATATGAGATAGAGTTGGGAAGAAGACTGAGAATTTGTGTGTTTGTAGTGGCAAAGATTTGGTAGCTTTGTGATATATTTGTGAGAAGTGTTTTGGTATGTGAAGTAATAAAGAATTCCCTTATCTGGTTCAGATTTATGTTTCAAATTTTATGAGCATAATGCTAGAGCTGTTGGGTTTCTCATGTTGAGAAAATTGAGAACCCAGTCTAAAAGTATATGAAATGTGGTTTGAATGAAGTGAAGGCATGTGGAGGCTTCAACATTGATTTGGTTGATTCATAGTAGGAAAATTTTTCTCTATCCAATAGGATTTGGACAGTCAAATGGTGGTTGGGTGAGGATGATTGGTTGTCGTAGATTCCAATGGATGGTAGTCCGTAGATGGGCGAGAAACAAAGTTCTGAACTAATAGATGTTAGCATACTGTAAAGGAAGCCAAGTCTTCCTGCTATGGGTGTAGCTAATCCATGTACAATTTAATTATCATATTAATAAAAATAATTGAGCAGTGTAGCAGCAGGGTGGTTTTCTCCCGAAAGGGTTTCCACCAGAAACACTTATGTTCTTGTTTGTGTGCATGCTTGTGTTTCTCATGGTGATTTATCATGTTGTTATGATTTCAGTTTATTTTTGCTAATGTATTTTGATGAACTAATGTTTTCGATGTGAATGGATAATTTAAATTGAAGAAAAAAAATATAATTGGTGGAAATTGATACAAAGACCATCACTACTTATTCATCCCACCCCCCTCTCAATAGTGAATACATTTCCATAAATTGGTATCAAAGTTGGTGCTCTTCAGTGAAGCTTGACCACTTGGAGAGTAGATTGTGGATCATGACCAAAATTAAGAAGAGGATGTCTCAAAAGGAAAAAAAATTGAAGAAGGAAGAAAAGCAATATGTTGTAATAAAAGCTATAAAATCAAAAATTTTAGCTAAATCAAATATCTCACGAGGTAATGTTTTGAAGAAATTTCTAAATTATAATTCTGATGATTCTTTTGAGTTTGATAGTGGTGATGAGAAGGATGTTTCTCAGAAATGATTGTAAGCAAGAAGTTAGATATTGAAGTAGGAAATATAATCACTACATGTAAATATCATAAAAGACTTTTGCAAATTACCTATGAGAAAGAAAATGGCCTAAGAGAAGAGATTAATGAATTGAAAATTCAACTTGAGGAGGCAAAGAATATTGAGGAAGAAATAAGAAAGTAGTATATAAATAAGGAGGAGGAATGTGAGAGATTGGAAGAAAAATTGGTTTCACTAAGAAATGATTTAGAGAAGAAAACCGCTTCCTCACCTATCAAATCAAATTGCATCATGCCCAAAGGAGAAACTGGTTTAATTGCTGCTACAAGAATAACCAATGATAGAAATAACAAAAATAGCAAGAAAACGAACCATCATCACAACCAAAAATCAAATATGGAGCACAACAATAATAAGTGAAAAAGGCCAAAGAAGGAGAAAAAAATCAACAAATGCTACAATTATGGAGTAAATGGACACCAAGCAGCAAATTGTGACAAAGAGATAAAATATTCTCACCTAATAAGAGTAGCTAAAAGAAGATTAAAAAGGAGAAAATGTTAAAACTGTCGAAAACGTGGACATATAGCAGCAAATTTGTTGGCTTGAGGGGGTCTGGACCGAGGTTCAGAGTTAGCTGCGTGTTAGGTCCCTATAATACTAGTGATTACCCCATTACTATTGTAGTTGTATCCCTTATTAATATTGTTGTGCCCCCCTATTGTCCCCATATTGTTATTACTGTGCCCCATAGAATCCCTCTATTGTTATTTTTGTGGCTTTATATTATTATTGTTAGGTCAGCTGGTTATATTGTGACTCCTTAGACTCCTATATATAGAAAGGAGGTTTTGTCATTTGAATCATCCAATAATTGTTCATTTGTGTAATGTAAAAGAGGTTGCCCCCTCAAAGAGGCTGAATTCTAAGGTTTTGATCTCTCTTTTCTATCTTTTTGTTAGTTGGTTTCATAACATTTGGTATCAAAACTTTGGATTCTAGGGTTTCGCTGCTCCAAATAGGTCATCGTAGCATTTTCGCTATAAAAAATTTTCTGCAACGTTTCAGAAGTGAAAAAAAACCCATTTGAGATGAAATCATCTAAACCTTAGGTCTAAATTTTAGAGCTTTTCACACTATATTTGCAGAGATATGATCTGAGGAAGTTGGTCTTTTTGTAGACTCCTGAATTACATTCCAAACAGGTGACCTAGGAAAACCATCATAACTTTCTCTCTGAGCATCTGATTGAAATTTTGTAATAAGGTACAGAAAGAGGACAGGTTGTAGTTTCTTGTATATATTTTTCAGTGCCAAAGGTTGAAATAGTGACACGTGGCACTTCATACAAGTTCACTCTTCTGCAAAGGTCTATAATCAGGTCATCTTCGGAGATTGTGCATAACTCTTTCTTGGAGAATCCAATTTGGATCAGACTAGTGGCATCGGAAAGAGGATGTAGAGGGCTACTACAGATTGTAATTTTAGAATTGGATGATCCGAAATTACAGAGATACATCAGATTCAATATTAAGCTCCTACAAAGTGAAAAAGGTGTGTATTTTTTTTTTTTTTTTTGCATAAGCTTGGTTTGAAAAATTAGTTTGAAGGAATTCAAAGGGTATAGTAAAGCATTATTATAGGTAATTGATGCCCCGAGGAAAGAAAATGCAAACACCTAGTAAGCAACCTAAAATCTCTATCATGACTCATGAAGGAGGGGAAGAAATGCAACATGATATATCAAAATTACAAGACCAAGTGCAACAAGTGTCACTTGCACAAAAAGTAACAGAATCTAAGATGAAAGATGTAGAAGCTAATATGGATGGTTTAAGAAAGGTGTAGAAGCTAAGATGGATTGTTTAAAGAAAGGCATAGAAGCTAAGATGAATGGCATGGAAGCTAAGATGAATGGCATGTACGCTAAAATGGATGGCATGGATGATAAGATGGAAGAATTGAAGATAAATATGAATAAGTTGCTGCAAGAAATGGTCATTAATAGTGAAAGGGTAGTAAAGGAAACTCATGATGAGAACAAAAGAAATTTTAATCATGATTCCATAGACTCTAATGTTGGATCAAAGACCCACCATATTCCAAAAATCGATATGAGGAAGTTTGATGGAAAGGATCCCACGACATGGATATTACAGATGGAGCAATTTTTCGATCTCAATAATGTGAAAAACACACAAAAGGTATGTATTGCAACTTTATATTTGGAACCAAATCAGTTTGTATGGTATCAATGGATTTGCTTTCGTAAACAAATTATCACTTAGGCAATTTTTACAGAGGAATTGACAGCACATTATGAGGACACAAAAAGCAACAGTTTTTTAGCCAATTGATAAGTCTCAAACAAAAGGGTTCAATAATGGAGTACATTGAAGAGTTCCAAAAATTGAACATAAGGGTAAAAAATACTCCAGAGGAGCATAGGATTGATGTGTTCATATGGAATTTAAAGGATAATATCCAACATGATGTTCACCTTTAGGAACCTGATTCATTAGAGAAGGCATTCAGGTTAGCAAGAAAAATGGAAAGGAAAATTGTGGCAACCAGAAAGCATACCAGTCACAACTATAAAGATGGAAGTGTTGTTACCCTTAGCCTTCCACAACCTATAAGGTTGACACCACAACAATTGGAAGAAAAAATAGAAAAAGGGCATTGTTACACTTGTGATAGAAAATACTCTAAAGGTCATAAGTGTGCTGAGAAGAAATTATTTTACATAGATTGTGAAGAGGAAGAAGAAAAGGAGCAAGAAAGGTCAAAGGAAGAGGATGTACTCTAGGAACAAAGCTTAGATAAAGAAGAAATGAATCTTATCATATCTTGTAATGCATTGGCTGGAATTACCACTCCTTAAACCATCAAGATAGAAAAATCAAGAAGAAAAAGGTAATCGTGTTGATTGATTCAGGAAGTACTCACAATTTTATTCATTGTAAGGTAGCAAAAGAATTGAATTACTTCTTATATCCAGCATCAGAGTGTCAAGTGATGGTTGCAAATGGACGAACAATAAATTGCTCTGGAAAGTGCCATAATATCAAGCTATCCATGGGAGAATATGTATTGACTAGCCCAATGCTTTCCATTCCAATGGGAGGTGTTGATGTTGTACTAGGAGTCTAATGGCTACAATCCTTGGGTACAAATAGCTTTTAATTTTGAAGAACTTTTCATGAAATTTTCTGCGGAAGGAAAGGAA
>APFE030198766.1:284199-299339 GCA_000404065.3 Pinus taeda | reverse complement strand
TATATAGAAAGGAGGTTTTGTCATTTGAATCATCCAAGAATTGTTCATTTGTGTAATGTAAAGGAGGTTTCTCCCTCGAAGAGGCTGAATTCTAAGGTGTTGATCTCTCTTTTCTATCTTTTTTTGAGCTGGTTTTATAACACTGCGCCAACCAACAAAACCCTTCACTGCCAACCCTTTCAGCAACAACCCACATAGTGTAGGAAACAGTCTCACCCAATGCAATATTGAGGAATGAAAAAACCAGGTTTCTGCATCAAGAGGTCTATGTCATGGGTTTCTATTACTTCTATGGCTTTACACCGACCTTCGCCAACCCTAACCCTTAAAACATGGAAATTACAATAACTTATAGATAACAAATTCTAACCCTATGCCGAAACATTCATAACATCAAGAAAACTAATAAATCTACCACTTTTGCGCATCTATTAAGTGTTTCTTATAATAGAGCGAATTCACAGTAAATTCAGAAGTAAACATAAACGCACATATAATGAATATTGCTCCAAGATAGTATTTATTATGTTCAATCCTTCTGTTACAGACTCTTTCTTCCCTATGCACACAATTGCAGGGGTCCGCGCACTTATTTGCAGACTTACCAAGGTCTCTGCTCACATAGATGCAGGATCCTTCCCCTTTGCTTAAGTACAGAAACCAAACTCTTTTGACTTAGATCACTTGCCCATACATAGATCTTCAATAGAGTTTTGTCCTATAACTCTCTAGGACTCCTTTTTATAGCATCTTTCATTACAATACGATGGTTCACGAACCATGGGTCATAAAAATATTAACTTCTAACATAATAAGGGGCTTTGACCTTCCTAAATCCCCTTTCACTTCTAACAACCTTCACGCTCTGCTCCTCAAAATACAAAGACTTTACAAAATAAAAAAAAAAAAAACTATTACAAAATTGACTTGAGGGGACCTCGTCCCAACAAAATTGCAAAAGTTAGGAGATCATGAGTTCTTAGTAAAAGAAGCAACCAAAGGAGAAGTAACCTTAAGCATGCATGCGAAAAATTTCAGCCAAAATCGGGTATAATAGTAATTTCTATGGTTATTGATACTCATGCAATGGTTTTGGCCATAAGTCTATTGAATGGAGGTTGCATACAATGAGGATTAAAAGGAGGATCAAAAGATTCAAATATTTTCCTCCATTTCTTGGTCATATCAGATGCTACATATGCGATAATCTTGTTCATATGGCTAAGGATTGCAATAGTCCAAGACACTTGAGGCCACCATATCAAAGAATGAAGAATATGCAATGTAGGCCAAAATTGAGGACAATTGGACATCTACACATAAGAGAGAAACCACTCAAAATTTAGAGAAAGAAAAAGTAGCAAAGACCAACAAGAAGAAGATGAGGCTTACATGGCCTCAGGGGGAGCTATGGTACATCTTGTTTTGCATGTAGAATCATTGTTGGTATTTCCATAGGTAGTGAAGTATATTTGAATATATCTGCTTGTTGAGTAGTTGTTTTTGTTGCATATCATTCTTGATGGATTTTATTTTTGCTACTAATATTGTCCTTGCTAAGGTGTGATCAGGAGGAGAGATAGCACAAGTTCAGGGGGAGCACTTTATATGCTTCGAATATTTTGATGGTATCATGTTTCCTTAGAGGAGTTGTTTATGCACTCATTGCTATATATTTATTTGATATATCATTGTTGTAGGAGCTTGACTTTTAGTTATGCATGGATAGTATACTACACATTCAGTTGGATTGTATCATGCATCTTGGGTTGATGATTTTATGCATGTGGTTGTTGATCAGTGGTTGTCATTGATGTCAACCCAAGCAGCACTAGGGGCTACCATGATCTTGCAAGGGCATTTTGACTTGACAAATCCTCCTATTCTGACTCAAGGGTATTCTATATGGATTCTACCTGTTAAGATGTTTCTGTTGATAAATGGCATGCCACGTATTTCTTCAGGTTTGAGACTTATTCATGTTTGAAGTTAGTAACCACAGTTAGTGGGCTAAAATCCCATGGGGTTGTGGCATGACACTCATCATCGGTTTTTGTCATTAAATAGTCAATAATTAATAATTTTTTATGCTCCTAAAATCCCTCCAATGTTCACTTGTTGAGGACCCTTGCAACTCAAGAAATTTATATAAATAGTAACCCTCATATCCTCCTCTAGCAAGCACTTTTCAACAAACTATCTTGTGAGAAGACCTTTGTAATTTTTAGGCCCTCGTGATATTATAATGCAAGATTTGTTGCAGGGAGTTTAAGGTTTCATTGAGATCTAGTTAGGGCACAAAATTATGATCAAGTTTGAAGGTATGTTTTGAAGCAAGTTTAGAGCCTTGGATTCTAGGATTTTGGTACTTCAAATAGGTCATCATGGAATTTTCTCTATAAATTTTTTCTATGAAGTTTTGGAAGCTAAAATTAAAACTCATTTTACTCGAAATCTTGATAAGCCTCATGACTAAATTTTAGATCTCTATCTGCTATATTTTCGGAGATATGATCTGACGAAGTTAGGGTTTTTGCAGGCTCCCGAATTCCATCTCAAACAAGCGACCTTGGGAAAATCATCATAACTTTCTCTTTGAGAATTGGATTCAAATTTAGTAAACAACGATAGAAATAAGTCAGACTATAGTTTGTTTGGTATCGTTTTAGGGCCGAAGGTCGAAACAGTGACATGTGGCACTTCGTACAAGTTCTCTCTACTGAACCAATCTATAATCAGGTCATTGTGGGATATTGAACATAACTCTTTCTTGAAGTATCTAATCTCGATAATACCTATGGGGTTGGAAATAGGACTTAGAGGGATACCACAAGATGAAATTTCAGACCTTGGAGATCTAAAATTACATAGATAAAACAGATTCAATATCGAGCTCCTAGAAGGCAAGAAAAAGTATGCATTCAAGGATCACTATAGTAAGGACCACACATCAACAGTCATGGGTAAGTCTAATACAAAAAGGTATGTATGATTAGTGTTGTCATTTGAATTTTGAGTATCATCTCTGACATATGTTTTTGCAGGACAATGTAAGTATATTGTTTTGTATTTTTTTGGGTCTTGCTTGTTAATGCATGTGCAAGAAGGATGGCACTTTAGAAAAACTTAGACACATACTAGAAGGACATGCAATGCCAAAGTACCATTACTTGACGAAATAACAACAATACCTCAGCAGCTACAAGTGATATCAAAAGCAATGTCGAGTCAAGTGTTAGGTCTTGTAAAAAATCTAGTGATATAAAAGAGTCATCATTGAAAGAGTCATTATTGTAAAAGAGTCAATCTTCCTAGCATTGAAAAGGCATTTTTGGGAGGTATATGAGTCACTGTTGGGATGATGTCATGGTTGGGTTGCAGGTCATAGTGTGATTGGGTGTTCGGTCAAGTACAAGAAAATCATTGTAAATCATATTTTGTTGTGGATCATTGTCCCTAGTATGGGAGTCCACACTCTTGTCTCACTTCTAATCATTATAGGGTGGTAGGGAGGTGTTAGGTAGGTGCATGAAGTCGCTTATAGGTTGGAGCCTATAAACACTTTAGGGTAGTAGGTTGGTCTAG
Source organism: Pinus taeda (assembly GCA_000404065.3). Taxonomy (NCBI): domain Eukaryota; kingdom Viridiplantae; phylum Streptophyta; class Pinopsida; order Pinales; family Pinaceae; genus Pinus; species Pinus taeda. Next base: position 295,754 of record APFE030198766.1, on the reverse strand, counting down.
GATGTTGGGGCATCCATTCAGTTGACTACTAAAGAAACCATGGCATTGGGGCATCCTTCCAGTGGGAGCTAGAGAAGAATGATTTTTTAGAATTCTAGGAAGTTGTAACTTTCATTTCAGTTGGGGTTCAAGATTAAAGAATTTATTAGAAAATCGTTCAGTTTTTTTTTACCCAGAGGGGGTTTTCCACCTAAAATTATTGTGCGTATTGTGTTCTTTTGTTTACTATTGTTATTGGATAAACATTAATAATAATTGAAAATTAACTAATTCCCTGAAAAGATTTAAAACTGATAATTGCTAAGGAATATTCATACAACCCCCCTCTTACTATTTCCAATAGTGGCTGTGCCATGGAGTTTAGTATGATGATGATATTTTGCATGTGATGTTGCTATGAAGTAGTATCTATGATGGATGTGGCTACTACATATGATGATGCTCATGTTTTTGGGTATGGTTTCTAATGTGATGTTGCTGCTATCATTACGTCATTCCTTCTACCATTTATTGAGTATATTGACGAGGATCATGCTCCATGTGATGGTTATTGTTGTTGACATGTATAGCTTTAGAAAGCTAACATATTGGGTTGATTGGTGTGCCATGATTATTTATTTATGATACTGTTGATATAGGCTAATTGAAGGGCCACTATGTAGTGTTGTATGTTGATGATTACTGTTGTTGACATCTACATCCATGGTTGTTAATTTAGAGAGGCTGATACATGTCTCTTATATGATTTATATTGACATTATCTTGCTTCCATATAGAGGACATGTGGTTGGACATATGCTCTATGTACTTGTATTTGACTTGCATTGATGAGAGGATTTTTATGATAGTTATGTATGAGAGAGTCTCATTCTTGTATGTGTCATGCATAGAGTTTTGAGCCATAGTTGGCATGTGTTTCATAGTCAATTATGAGAGTTGGTTCAACTATGTATTGGTTTTTAGTAGTGTCAGTAGATCCATGTATTTCATGTATTATTTTTGTACACTTTCATACTTATGATGGGGAGACAGTGTAAAGTCATGCATGCATTGAGAGAGAATCGTGTGAGCCATAGTTTAGCCATATATGGGCTTATTGATGTAATTGTGCAATCATGAATTATCATTATGGTAGCCATGTAATAAGCCTATGAGGCCATGTACTTTGTTGCATATCGTTGAGTCATATGCATTGGTCCATGTCGAGTAGCCACTTGCATATGGCAAGGAGGCATTGAAAACCATGTACATCAATTTACATTCATCCATGGAGATGCTTGGGTAGAGTATGGTTGGTCATACTGTTGTGACCTATCATCATGATTTGCTTCTACTATGTCTACATTAGAGAGATGTTTCTTTTAGACAATTATTGCTACTAGTGGTATATGAGTTTTTAGTTGCTAGGGAGTACATTATGGAAAGGTTGTATTTGTTGTTGTTGCTTTAGAGTTGGTTGGATGTTTTGTTGTTGCTGCTATGGAGTTGATCAGTGTTGTTGCTTCTAGTAGATAACATTATGCTAATGCTGCTATGTATTTGTGAAATGATCTATTGTTGTCACTATTACATGGATTATGTTGTTGATTGTTAATGTTGTTTCAGGGGAGAGAGCATGTGTTTTAGTTTTTGTTGTTGTTGGTTGAGAGATTTTGTTTTTGCTACTAGTAGGAGATGTATTTTTCTTCTCTAGTGTGTCGTTAATTGGGCATAGCTTATGTATAGGGGGTGTTTAGTGCACATATCTTCCAAGGGGAGTGTTGTTGTATTTCATTCTTGCACTTGCATATGATATTGAGCAAAGTCATGTTTTTGTTGATGGATCCCCTTGCACGTAGAGGAGTTTATAGCATTCGTCCTTGCATGTTTAGTCATTTTCCATTCTTATCAAAGGGGGATTATGTGAGGATGATAATCATATGATTTTTTTAACTAGGGGGTTGACATCAATGTCAAATGGGAGATTGCTAGCATTTATGTGTGTTGCAGATGCATGGTTGGTTATCATTGATGTCAACCTAGTTTCTTGAGCTATAGGTGTGTTGGCTTTTCATATGTATGTGTGGTTGTAGATGATTGAGGTGTAGATGGTCCTTAGCATTTCTACTATCTTGGAGTATCTTGAAGATGGTCCTCGGCTTATCTATTAGCTTGGAATAGCTTGGAGATGATGGTTGAGATGTAGATGGTCCTTGGTTGGATGAAAATATGTTGCATTAGTTTGAAGGCCCTCTCATGATGGTGATGGTATGTTAGTATGTTTTACTAGCTTCGAACTCTTTCCATGATGATGATATTCATGATCATGTTACTGCATGCAGTTGATGATGGTTGCTTCAGGAGTTAGAGTTCAGGATCCTTATTGGTTAGGTCTCCATGATCTCCATGTCTCGAATTAGGTCTCTAATGTTGACATGATATACATTGGCCTTAGAGAGGGTATACATGTTTATGTGGATGTTTGAGATGCTTTTTCAGACATTGGAGGATGTCTGACAAGTATTGGAGTTGCATACTAATGGAAGGGATATTGCAGAGAAGTTTGATGGCTTAGTTTCTTAGTATGGTTGATGGTTTCAATCCTAGTCAACCTAGTTTGACTTGGGATGATATTGGTGTTGTTGTAGTAACTTCGTGAAGTGTTGCAGAGGTGTCAGAGACTTCCATAGGTCCTACATGGGTTGGTCAAGATTTGGAAGAAGTTCAGGCAAGTTTAGAGCTAAGGAAGCATGCTTTTGAGTCTCTTAAGCCCAATCACATGAATGATGGGTCAATGGAGCACTTGGAGAGCACCAGTCACATGAAGGAAAGCCCAAGGGAGAAATTATAGCTCTATTCACTCAGAGGATAGTGATAAGGGAGAAACTAAGGGATTTCACGAGCTTTTCTCTGCACTCCTGGCACTTCTCAGCCTATTTTGGTGTCATAGCGATGTTATTGATCGAGAATTTTCAGCATATGGTCAGAAAACATTTGTAGGCCCTATAGAATTTGATCAAGGTGGAAGATATCAAAGGGCTAGTGGAGTTAGTGGTTGATTTGGTCAAGAATATTTCCTCAACCAAATTTGAAGCATGTGAACATATTTTTTGAGTCTTCCATAACTTGTAGCATTAACTGAGATACTCATATTAGAAAATGTTAATAGAAGAAGAATTTGAGTCCATTTGGTTTGTTGCTCAGAGAGTGAGTAAGTATGATAGTGTGAGAGAATTGTGAGTGAGTAGAGTATGCAAAAGTTGTTAACATATGTTATGCAGATATATATATGAGATTTGTGAGAAAAAATACGAATTAGAGTTGGGAAGAAGATTCATAATTTGTGTGTTGGTTGTAGAAGAATTTTGGTAGCTTTGTGATGTGTTTGTGAGCAACATTTTGGTGTGTGAAGCAATGAAGAATTCCCTTCTCTAGTTCAGATTTATGTTTCAATTTTTATGAGCATAATGCTAGAGTTGTTCATACTGTTAATTTTCCATAGGGCTACATTGTTCTTTGATTTTATAGTTGCATTTCTTCATTTGTATATTAATTTCACCCCATATCATCATTACATTATTTAGATCTACACCATTATTCATTAACATATGCAATTATATCAAAAGAACAACATCATCATCATTAATGCAACAGAACATAAGAGGAATAGAATAAAAGCATGCACACACATAGAGACACCAGGATTGGTCCGTGACCAGGGAAAAACCCACTATGGGGAAAACCCTTGCAAATCTTCTTCTTCTTAGATCATCATCAAATGATTCAACAAAAGAGAGTACAATGATCCATAACTTGATCTATGCAACAACACAACTATGATATCCATGAAGTAGATCTAATCACACTTGAAAATAAAACCCTGATTATGATGATTGTAATATGTTGTCATTCTGCTAAACACTACTAAACATTGAGCAAAAACTTCAGAATACTAAAATCTCATCTTTGATTCTCAAATGCAAGGAGGAGGAGTTGTGCTAGTGTCTAGAGCAGACCTAAATGTTCTTTGTGAACTATATGCCAATGTCTATGGTATCCTAGACACTCCTAGACCATTCTATGCATGCGTCTAGAGACCAAATCAACAAATTTGATAAAAACCCCTTAAACGTTCTCTTATAGTTACTATGCATGTGTCCAAGACCTCCCAGACGCTCTTAGGACCACTTTGTGCGAGCGTCTGGGGACCGACACCTCTAGATCCGCCTCTGGAACCATGGATGCTCTCATAAGCTTCTGTGCCAACATCCATGGGTCTCTGGACACCCTCATAGGCTTGTGTGCTAGTGTTTAGGGACTAAAATGCCTAGTTTTGTGCCAGCGTCTAGGGCTAGAAAGCCCTAGATCACTGCGAGCTTCGACCCTGAGATTGCGGACCCTTGTCTAAACTTTCCTCAAAAAAACTTTTGTAGACCAAGAAAATGAAAGAAGAGAAGATGGCTTTATCGAATGTGTCTAAATGAGCTTGAGGTATCTTCTATTTATAGGATTTCATGACCGTCCACCTAGGGTTAAGAAATTACCCATGTGGTTAGGCCGACCAATTCCATAATACATGTATCAATAAAATAATTCATAACTCAACTTCCACTTGACCAAATTGGGTGATATTTAGGTCAATTTTGGTCCTCTCGAAAAGAGGAATCTAATGCAACCATTATCTCGGTAATTTGTGTTGTATAGGGTGGAATTTGACCACAATTGAAAAAATCAAGACTCCCTCTCAACTAGGGATAATGACACCTTCCAATATCTATCCATTGATCAGTATACCATTATGGAATATTCAAGTGTCATCACGTATCATCATGAATCATCTCTTTCATGTAGTCATCATGCCATGTCCATATCTAGTGTCTCATCATCACAAATCATCATTGTACATTTCAATATATCCTTTTCTTATTCATGCTTATCTCTCGATTGTTCCTGCTCATATGTTGAACATTATCAAATCTAGAAGAAGAATAATTTGTTACCGAAGGGGAGCTTAGGATACCACCCTCTATCCATTAGTCTTCTATCTGGAATCTCTGTCAGTGGGCTCCTACATGGAATATCATCATCAATTGTCACTGAAGAGCATATCATCAAGGAGCACATCTCAACCTGAAATCTCATGGGGGAGCTATACATCTACAACCCCATATCTAGAAATATGATATCCAAACACACAGGGGAGAAAATCCTTGACCCTAGAATCTCATCAGGGAGATCAATCTCAACTTGGAATCACATAAGGTTATCTCAACTCATCTTATTGCCTATTGATCATCCCATAGGTGACCCTAAATGGTCATGTGGTAGAACACCTACATCATAATCGACTTGGGTTCTACACCCCAAGTACACTCTCAACTCGTTGGCCAAACGAGGGTATTCTCAACAAGCCATCCTGCTTGTGGTATGATTCAAACTAGGGTATACTCTACAAATACCAAGTACGGGAGCAACATTCTCCTACTCTATGAAGATAGGGGAGAAACATTCTCCAACCTTATGGGTAATATATAGGGGTAACACCCTATTGTCTAGAGTTCCCTAAACCCCAGGAGCCCTCCATCTCAATTCCTCACCCTGGGAGCTCATACAGGGAGGAAGAGTTGGCTCATTGTCCCCGATGAACACTACTCTCATCATACTCAAATCTAGTACCTGCTTGTCTCAATAGCAGTTGTTTCTTGTTCATATAGGACATCAAATCAAATATCATGTCAGAACATAAATAATCATATAAATCACAAAAGGATACTATAATCATCCTCCCTCTCAAGGAGGTGCCAACCACAAGCCTAAGCTTGTTTCGAACAACTGCACTATCTCAATATATGAGAGTATCTCAATCCCAACTATAAATATGGGACTTCCTGATAATCATCTCACAATGTATCTATGTCATATCCAGATCATGCTCAAACAACTCTCTAAGGAGATTCTTCTTCTCACCTCACAGCTAGCCATGCCAACAACATCGTACTCATCCTCAATCATACTATGGACCTTTCATCCGAGATATCATGGCAGATCTCAAACTAAAGAAACATCCAAATGTGTTTAGCAAAAATAATCTCAAATATCAACAACACATTCATGTAGTCGCATATCATAGCAGAAATATCTCATCTTGAAAGATAGAACATCTCATGCAGATATTTCAAAGCATGTTTGGTGGAAACTCTATGTGAATGAAACATCTCAATCATGAATTTATTCAGGTTCGATGCACATCATACATATACAAATGTATGTTCAAAATGGAACATCAATGCTTCAAACAACTATCAGATGCCATGTTAAGTTCAACAATATTTTGAACTTCAAATAGGAGTGTCCAAGGATATTATTCAAAAACATTTTTCCAATAATTTTGTAATATGGAAATTTTTTGCTCAAATTCCAAAAATTGATTCATCATGCCATGATACATCATTTTGGGCTTCAGAAGCCATATCCTTCTGATTTAAATCATCAGAGGCTCATACAATATCACAAGTAGATCATTAGGATATAAAATGAAAACCATAATCAATATCAAAGATATACCTTGGAACTCATCATCCTGACTTCATCAGATAACTGTCAAATATAGACATATTTGGATTGCAATTCTCTAAGCATAATGCCTTTCTAAGCCAACATAATCAGCCTTACATAACTCAATGTTGTATCATCACATAAAAAAAAGTCATCTTATCAAAGATTAGAAGTCAGATCACAACCATTATCAAAGTCCTCATTATCACAGTATTAATACTTTCAACCAAGAAACAAGTGGATATCATATCAAATCATCACTTTATCATGCTAACAAGTTGTAATTAGTTATGCAATATCAATACAAACCTTATCAGGTCATAATCATAACATAAGTCATTTCTGTCACTAGATGAAAATGCATACACCAAGGATGAGTCATGCATGTTCCATGTTCATGCTGAATCACAGTTATCAATACTTCAACCATTGTGATAGGAACAAGGAGGCCAATAAAAAATAATTTTTCTGTATACACACATAAGTCATTATGCCCACATAGCATAGACATCAGGGAAAATCAGCAATCGTCAAACCAAGTCAAGTCCAAATACGTTTTTGTAGATATATTTATAGTCAAAGCATATCTCAATCATCAATTCAAAGTTATTGTCAAGCATCATGACAAAACATTGTATATCAATCAGCCAAATCATTCCAACCTCTTGTAGCACAAACATAGTGACATATCTATATGTATATCTCGGTCACCTACAAAGACAAATTCAATTTGCATGTTCATGTTATGACAAACATTAAAGGTTTTCTTGCTTGCATATTTGGCCATCTGCAACACATCTATGGAGTTGACATCTTCCAGGTGACCATCTGGTTTCATGCACAATAATTCATTATGTGATCAGAAATTTAACCCAGCAACTTCAAGAATCATATTATAGAGGCATAATATGTCAGAAAAATCTTGATTCAGAATTCAGACAACTTCAAATGATGGTGTACTGTAGTCAAAACTTTGGATGCTCCCTTCAGTTTAGCATGGCAGCATCTTTAGCTTCCTGCACAATGTCTAGGCCTTAGCATGTGTGTGTCCAGGGACGAGATCTCCTAGATCTATGACTACATATGGAGCAAAAACGCTAATTTATGTACGTGCTTCAGTTCTGAGACTCCATGTAGATTAATAATTTTAGATGCACATAAATCATACTTCAACAACATAGAATGAAAATAGCAATATGAGTAACAATCTTGAGAAGAGATTATCCCTCTGACTAGATATCCACTTCATTCATCTTTCTTTATGTCATCAGCCTGTCTTTGCTAGAGTCAAGCAATAGAAGATCTATTAGATAATAAAGATATATCTATCATGGCTATCAACATCATGACATCAATCTTTCATAAAAGGTTAGACTCAAAGCAATAGATAGATGCAACATCATATTTCAGAGTTTATGAACACAATAACACTGTCTGCCAAGTCACTCCATCAAGTTAGGACATTCAGCTTAACCATATTCCATCAAGACATGACCATAGTTAGTAAGATACCTACTTATCAATCTTACACTTATACTTATCACATCAAGGCTCCCATGCTCTTCATGAGCAATAAGATCAACTTATGTCATTCAATAAAACTTTACCAAAACAATAAGAGTGTCAACCTCTATTTCCATATGCTTTCATCATGCTTATCGCAAGAATTATCATCAGACTCATGTATAGGAGTCAATGAGTTATCCTTCTATATGAAATCCATCATGACAAGTATGAAGAGTATCATTTACTATAATTGAGGTACTAACCTTCTTTATAGGATCAAGATATCCAACAGATAGATCATAGATGTTAGCCAAACATTAAGTGTATCAATGTATCAACATTAGATAGCCTCATAGAATCCAATAAGATCAAAGTGTTCAACACCAAGTGCATCATTTCATCATAGGAAACATATATCCAAGTCACTTTCATATGCATGTATGAGCCATTAAAGAAAGAAACATTCTTATCATACCTTAGGGCTTACCGAGCCAATAGTTGAAACATACCATGCATACCTTGTGGTACTGCCTGTGCACCTTTTCATTAGACATAGGTTTCTTGAAGAACTTTGTCATCTTTTCATCAAGTACCTCTTTACCTCTTTCCATATCTATATCTCAAAATGATCCTCAATAAGGATCTACTCATCACATCTCATCAAGGAGGTTAGAAACATCCATATACCCAAATACCTATGTTGGAAGTATAATAAATAAACATAATCATCAGATCTATAAATCTAGACACAAGTGAGAGGCATCATAGGTCAAGAAATACTTATCTTTAATGAGAGGTGATCCTCTCCCTCTTGAACCAATCTTCAAGAGCCATCAATGTCCATGGTATTTATTTTTCCAACTAGGTCTGCTAGGGATTATCCCATCTAGGGCTTCATCAAATCTCTTATAAGTGCATGAGTATCTTCACATTGACCATACGAGGTTTCATATCTCATATCATTTCCATAAACCAGTGCTTTCTCTCCAACCCTATCCTCATAGAATCCATCAAACCATAATAATCAAGTTTCCTAGGGTTTGCTTCAAACCTTAGAATTCTTTTAGGCCTCCACCATCCTCTTCTTGCTTCCATCAAAGGTCTCATAATCGGGGTGATCTCTGTGGGTTTTCTTCAACCTGGCTCTGATAACATGTTAATTTTCCATAGGGCTACATTGTTCTTTGCTTTGATAATTACATTTCTTCATTTGTACATTAATTTCACCCCATATCATCATTACATTAATTAGATCTACACCATTATTCATCAGCATATGAAATTACATATAAAGAACATCATCATCATTAATGCAATGGAACATAAAAGGAATAGAAGAAAAGCATTCACACACATAGAGACACTAGGACTAGTTTGAGACCAGGGAAAAACCCACTATGGGGAAAACCATTGCAAATATTTTTCTTCTTAGATTGTCATCAAATGATTTAGAAAAACAGAGTATAATGATCCATAAATTTATCTATGCAACAAAAAAACTATGATATCCATGAAACTGATCTAATCATGCTTGAAAATAAAACCTTGATTCTCATGACTGTAATATGTTGTCACTAACTGTAGACGATTGTTGGATATTGTTGTCACTATGTCGAACACCATTAAACATTGAGAAAAAACTTTGAAATACTGAAATCTCATTATTCTTGGACGTAGGGAGGAGGAGTTGTGCGAGCGTCTATTATAGACCTAAGTTCTCTCTATGAACTATATTCCAATGCCTATGGTAGCCCGGATGCTCCCAAACTATTTTTTGCATGCGCCCAGAGACCAACCCATCAGATATTCTCAAAAAAACTTGGACGCTCTCTTATAGTTACTGTGAAAGTGTCCAGGACCTTCTGGATGCTCTTAGGATCACTATGTGGGAGTGTCAGCCCCTCTTGGATGCTCTTAGGACCACTATATGCGAGCATTTGGGGACGGACACCTCCACATCCACCTATGGAACCCTGGACACTCTCATAAGCTTCTGGGATAGCATCTATGGGTCTCTATATGCTCTCATATGCTTGAGTTCCAGCATTCAGGGACTAAAATTCCTAGTTCTATGCTAGTGTCCAGGGCCAGAAAACCCTAGATTAGTGCGAGCTTTGACCCTTAGATTGCAGACCCTTGTGCAAACTTTCTTCCAACAGACCTGTGCGAACTATGACAATAAAAGATGACAAGATGTCTTAATCAAATATTTATAAATGAGCTTGAGATATCTTCTATTTATAGGCTTTCATGAGGGTAAACCTAGGGTTAAGCAGTTACCCATGTGGTTAGGGTCGACCCAGTCCATAATACATGTATGAATAAAATAATTCATAAGTCAACTTCTGCTTGACTAAATGGGGTAATCTTTAGGTCGATTTTGGTCCTCTCGAAAAGAGGAATATAATGCAATCATTATCTCAATCATTTGAGATTTCCAAGGTGGGATTTTACCACATTTGTAAAAATTAACAGTTGGGTTGCTCATGTTGAGCAAATTGAGAGCCCAGTCTGAAAATGTATGAAACGTGGTTGTCATGAAGGAAGTGAAGCCATGTGGAGGCTTCTATATAGACATTGATTTTTTCGATTCATAGTAGGAATATTTTTATCCATCCAATAGGAATTGGACAATCCAATGGTGGTTGGGTGAGGATCATTCGTCGTGGGAGCTTTAAGCGAATGGTAGTCCATAGATCCATGAGATAAACAGAGTTATGAACTGATAGATTCTAGCATACTGTAGAGGAATCCAAGTATTGTAGATATGGGTGTATCTAATCCATGTAAAATTTTCTTATTAGAATAATACAAATAATTGAGGAGCGCAGTAGCAGTTGGGTGGTTTTCTCCTAGAAGGGTTTCCACCAGAAATACTTGTGTTTTGATGTGTGTGCATGCTTTTTTTTTCTCATGGTGATTTCTCATGTTGTTATGATTTATGTTTATTGCTGCTAATATGTTTTGATGAACTAATGTTGTGGATGTGCATGGATAATTGACATTGAAGAAAAAATATTTATAATTGTGAAAATTGATACACAAGCCATCACTACTAATTCACTGCGCCCCCACCCACCCCCCCCCCTCCAAACTCCCCACACCCCCCCCATCAGTAGTGAATATATTTCCAACATATTGTAGTTATCTCATTTATTCAAAGACCCTTATGTTTATATTGTAACTCCTCCAATAACGCTTTGTATTTGATGCATAGGGGCACCTAATTCAGTATATTTGATAAAGATTCCCTTGAGGGAGAGAGTAGTTATATTATTCAACTAACAACACATTGTAGGTTTTAACCCCGTACAAAAATTACCTGCATACGAATTCTAAATCACAGGAAAAATAAAAATGCGAGAACATAACATATAAAACACATACACACAGATATTTCCCACTGGATCCCGAAACCGGGACTACCAGCTTGATTTTTCATTATGTTCCTTTCAATGTTACAATACATATTTATACATGCCGAAGCATACAATACCATGGACCGAAAACCATCG
>APFE030198766.1:241167-279194 GCA_000404065.3 Pinus taeda | reverse complement strand
TGGGTCCACCCAACCTAACATAGGGTCCAAAACCAAAATTTTCCGGGGCGCTGCCCCGGACCCCATAAAGTGGGGTTACAGGTACCCCTCAAACCCCCTGTTAACTATGTGGAAAGAATATAACACAACCCAACACACATCAACCACTCCAATGCTAATTTGACAAGGTTTTCCTATTTATTGGTAATATCTCAATGAAAGTCATCATAATGAGAATGGGATAGGCCTGCCTCTTGTAGACACTTTTTGTATAAATATTTCTTCTGAGCACACTTTTCTTTGGATTCTCAGTAAAAAAAAATCCCCCTAATCATCTCCATAAGAAGTTTCTCTCTCTCAAGGAGTCATCAAGACTCATCGTCAGGAACAACAAAATGTGATGTATTTCATCTATACGTTTTCTCCTAACCCCATTCATCAGGGAAAAATTGTTATCATGAAAAAATGGTACACTCATTTGTACACAGCTAAGGACACTCAGAGTTAGTAAGAAGCATGTACAGAGGACATATTTTCAATTTAAAACATTATGAAAGGAAAAAATTAAAAGGTTCTCCTAAATTTTATCTAAAAAATCAACCCTTTTGGGTGCTCCAAAGAGAGTTTGACACACCCTCACCTTTTTCTTCAATAGCTGTGAGGGTTTCAGAGAGCAAAATCAACACATTGGGAGATGAATTAGTTGAAATAGACTCAACCTACTAACATGGCAGTGATGACCATTTGAGCCTTGAGGATCAAGACGGATTAATTGAAGGAGGATGGTAGCTCTCATTTCATTTATGAGCCAAAGGAGGGAGACAATGTTCAAAATTCTATAGTTGCAAGAGGATGGAGAGAAAAAAAAAAATTTGTTCATTGTTATGTTGCCAAAATTTCTCCAAGCAATCAAGCATTCCAATGCTACGAGTATTCCACCATTGAGAGAGTTTCTTCTTTGCTTCTTTGAGAGAGAAAAGTAATGAAAATATATTGAAAAAGGGAAATACTTGTTGGGATCCATTGACCATCATTTCTGAAAAAAAACCTCTTCAAGTGTCTTTAAATTCCATTTGTAACTCTTCTAGTACAATAAATAGGGCACTTTTCCCATTACTATTTTGGTTTTTTGGCTCCATTTTCTTATTTTAGGTTGTTTAGTTTAGTTTTATTTAATGCATTGTTTCCATCTAATTCAATGCTTTGTTTGGTCCATATTTAATCACTAATATCATTCATTACTTATGTATCTTCTTATAGGATTCAACTAGCTACAAGATAAGAAAATTTGGGACACTTGTGCCACTAAATTCAACACACAATATGAATTATTTTTTGTATCGCTATTGTTAGATTAGAATAATTTATGCTATCTTGGATCATTGTTAAGCTATCTTATAGGATTGAACATAGATGGATTCAGGACTGGTTTTTTCCTTTAGGAAATATTTTATGCATTAAGCTACTAGATATCCATCAACTTAATGCTATATTTGTTTTTGCATTATTCTTGTCATTCTATTTGGACTATTCTTGTATTTTGACATGATCTACTGGCTTGAATGCATTTCAATTTGAATTTGGATATATGTACAACAGATATCTGATAACTATTTATCAAATATTTTTATATGCACACTTGTTTAAATAACTAGCAATTCTTAGAACTATTTCTATGATATGTTAACTCCACTTTATTCTAAATTCAGGTTATTCCATGTTTATTCTTCCTTTTCTTTATTGGGAAGAAATTTATCTCTTTTCTTAATCAAGATAGATTACATTTATTTTTGCTTCTTCTATCTTAGATTAGTTTTCATTTTCGTTTAGGTAGTATTAGCACAAGTATCCTCTAGTAGAAGCAATCCCATTGGTGGCTTAGTTGAACCCTTTGTTAGCTTAAGGAATTATTTCTTGCAAGCATGTTAGAAGAGAGTAATGTTGATGCCTCTTCTTGTTGGTAGTGATTATAATATCATAAATCATTAGGGAGAGTGAGGAGTAACTAGACACATTTTAACGAGTCAAAATCACCACCCAAATTGATATAGGTCTAATTGGGACCTTGACCCAGTGATCTCCCCATTATTGATTACGGTCAATTTCAGCCATAAACAATTTTTTAGCTTTAAGGAGGTCCAATGAGAAGTTGTCCTTTCAAAGTTTTGTATTTCTAAGTTTTTATTTATTTGCAATGGTTCTTTCTAAACTTTCCATTTAGAGTTTCATCCGAGAAGTGCATGTTCAACTACTCCAATGAAAATTGTAAGACTCTTGTCAAAGGTCAAGTTTGATTGTAAGAGTAATGCTTCCACATATGAACATGTTTTTCAATTTATTCAAAAATTTTCAAATTCTACTTTTTCTAATATTGACGAAGGTGTCATAAGAAAAACATTTACTCTAACTCTCATAGGTAAATACAAAAGGTGATGCAAATCTCTATGAGTTGCCTCTATTCACAGTTTGGTTGAATTTATAACAAATTTATTTCACACATTCAAATATTATGACTACGAACAAGCCTATAATGAACTTGACATTTACAAAAATTTGAAAATGAATCTACAAAACATTTTAAAATTAGATTCAAATTAATTTGTTTAAAATTTAAATCTCAAGATAAACCTTGAGATATTGAGGTAACAGAATAGTTTCAACATATACTTTTGCTTCCTTACATTCCAAGTAATTGCAATGAACTAGAATATTTAACCTTTCTAAATGTTTTCATTGTTGTTTGAAGATCTTATGATTTCCAATACCATGGAAAATCCTCTTCAATCTTAAAATGCACAATTTTTTATTGAATAATTTCAACAAAACATAAGAACATCAAATAAAACTAATGCTAATATACATAATTCTTTATATCATTCTGATATTTATGAATTAACTATTCTACATCATAAGAAAATCAACAAGCAATAATTCAATCTGAAAATTTCAACAATGTGTACTCAATTGAAAATACTTCTGATTTTTCTCATGCTATTAATAATATTAATTCATGTGATTCAAAGTAGGTAAATGGTCATTCTGAGGAATATGTAATTCGTGGAAGTATTAATATACTTGAAATCAATTTAAAGATTAGAAATTACTATTTCCGCACCGAAGAAAATCTTGAAGAAATAAAGTTGAAATCCAATTTTTAATTCTAACAATCATTTTGTAAGGAGAAAATTTCAAATTTACATTGGATTATCATTCATCATTTGTTCTTACAGAAAATAGAGGAGCGACCATAAATTATGTTCTTACAGAAAATAGAGGAGCTACCATAAATTTAATTAATAACAAATTGTTGGATAGGTTTGGTCAGGATAGTGAATTTTTAAATACCCATGCTTTGAACAACTCGGACAATTCCCATACTTAATTATGATGACGATTTCGGGTTTGATAATATTGAAATCTTTCATCCTTTTATAAATATATCATATTTCCACATTATTAATCCTCGATTGAATTTAGAATTCAAAATGAAATCTATCCTCATTCTAATATCGCTAAAATAATTTCTCATCTTGAATTCCCAAAACATCATAATGACTGTGAATTTGAAGAGGAGAAATCCATTCCCATTTATGATTTTGAGGTTATTTAAGTTCTTATTCTTGGTTATAATCCTAAACCCCTTTTACATTTACAAGTAGCAATAATCCTAAACCCCTTTTACATTTACAAGTAGCTGTCAATATTATTTTGGCTAATACTTGTGAGAGGAAAATATTTGAAATGAATTCCAACTGTCTTGTAACATTACTTGTAACTCTAGTGTAAATGATGATGTATTCTTCACTTGTTATAGATTTTTTACATTTCTATACATATTTTATTTTTCATTTTTTTGTATATTTAATGGCCATTTATTGAAAAACCATCAAGTGCATTAATTGAAGAAAATTGGTTTCATAACCTAGATCATGAGCATCTACAACTTCAAGGCTTTCAATTTCAATTGATGTTCATAACATACTAGCTTATTCTTTCTTCTAAAATAAATCTTCAACAAGTTTCAACACTTGAAAGTGTAGCATTACAATCTAGTCAACCATCTAATCTATCTAGTAATCTTCTCAAAGATTCATTGGTTTTCCACTCTCACTTTATTGATCCATTTTAAAATTGTTTGGAAAAGTTGATTACATAGAAAATTTATAATATTCTTCCTCTTGTACATACTACTAACTTGTCTTTACAGAAAAAATAAAAAATCATGACATTGTTTAATGAAATGTTGTTCCAATTTAGTTTTCATTTAAATAGCTACAAAGCTATTTCAATTACATGATTGAAATGTGGTTGGAAAATTCATTTCGTAAAAGGTTTCCTATTGATAATAAGTGTCATTTCATGTATATATTATAAATAAATGTACATAATAGGTTAGAATTTTATTTTTAATTAATTTATTAATAATTATATTTTTTTTACTAATATTTGATGTGTGCATATGTGTAGAGTAAAAAAGTTTGACTGGCTTCACTAGAAATATGACTTCACTAGAAATATGACTACACTTAGTCGTATTTGTTCCTATAAATTTGAGTAGGAGCAGGATTAGTCTAGTTTAGACTACTTTGCTTTTATTTTTCTTTTAATATTCAGTATGAAATAAGTGAGAAACAATCCTTTACTCTTTCTTAGAAAAGAATGGTTTAAAACATGCCAATAAAATCAGTAAAATAATCAGATATGTTGAGGAAAGTGTTCCTTTATTACTGTTATGTGTGAATTCATGAGATTGAAAGACGTAGTCCCAATCCTTCGTCACATAACCTCTCTTTTCGAGTTTCAGGTGCTAAGGTAATTTTGGTTGATGTTAAATTATGTTGATTTGGGATTATTCCACAATTTTGGTTATATATATTGCTCCATTCTAATGTAAAAAAGGCTCACTGTGCAAAAGCTAGAGTCCTCTCCATATATATAAAATCCACCACCTAGGTTAGGACTTTGGAATTTTCCAATTGATATTTAAAGAATGTTTTGGGTTTGATATATAATCAATGATGTTTTATCTAGTCTGCATCATACTAAGTAAAAAAATCAAATCATAATTTGCAAATAAGGGTATCAATAACTGAAATGAAAAGTAACGCTTCCTTTGGCATATTTTCATTGTTTTCATTTTTAACAATATTTTTTATTGTAAGTCAAAATTTATATTAATTCATTTTAAAGATACCTTATGATAAAATTGGTTGCAAAAAATTTCTAGACTCATTCCTACTAGATTTGTTGGCCAGAAGGTAATGGAAAAGAACATTGACAGCAATAGAAGGAATCTAAGGGACCACATGTATATAGACCAAAAATAGCCTAAGAACCAAAATACAACCAACAATCATCCTTGATCATCTAAATTACCTAGAGCTAGAGCATCCAATCCATTTCGAGGTGGTGGAGGAGGAAAGGAGGCTTCATGAACATGAGCTTCCGTGTGTGTCATCCTACCTTCGAGATGATTTAGCCTCTCTTGTATCCCTTTCTAACTGACATAATTAGACCACCTAGCCATCATGTTCCACTAGTTGTGTTGGAGGTCATTCATAAAAAAACTAACCTTGATATGGTCCTCATGCTAATCTTGAACTAGCTGCTCCACCACTGAGTAAACCTAATGAATCTGAGCTTCTAGAGAATCAAAAGGAGGGGGTAAGTGCTGGATGTTGGTCAGCCTCTTCACCAAAATGGTGGACAATGCCTTAGCCCCAAGGCCCTGTTCCATTGCAAGTGTGTCCCTATTGGCGCTACATGTATCTCTAGTTTAGTACCACACTCATCCCACTCTGAGCCTTAAGCCTGATGTACTAACTGTTGAGAGGATCCCAAGAAACCTTTCCATTAAAAAAGTTAAAGATGTATGTTTTATACCAGTCACCAGAATAACCACTAATGACATGTTGACCACCTTATTACCTCTTTTCTGGGAAATGCGAATGGCTTCCCACACCACACACATACCACAACTAGAGAGACGTCATCCTCCAGCCCCCCTTAAGCTTTAGGTGGCTCCCAAACACAATAAAAGGAAACAAATTCATTGAGGATATAGACCCACCATTCCACTAGTCCACCAAAGATGAATTATTAAAGGGGTAAAGAACAAGAGTCACAATTGGGCTTCTACCATCACTAGCAACCTCTCTGTCACACTTAATGTGACTAGTGGGGTCAAACTTAACTAGTATTAGATCAATTTCTTTAAGTAGAAAATTTTTTGTAGCACCCCACTCTCTTAGTCCAACTACTAAAACAAATTCGCTAAATATGTTAATCAAAAGAGTGGCACATAAGAAATCACATATGTGTGGGAAGTACAAGTAAGCCCATCAGGGCTATGGAGGCCCATTGATAGTGGGACCATGTTTGTATGGTACCTAGGCATCTTTGTCATGGCTATGGATGCTCATAGACATCGAATATATGTTGGGAAAAAGAGGTAATTTCATATATAATAGATGTATACTATTATATATAATAGATGTATACTAATCATAAAATCTTCCTAGTGATATTTGATGTCCAATAGAAGAGAGAAAATTAAAAAATAATAAGTATTCCCTATATTTGGATTCATTATTTTAGAACCATGTATTCAAGTACTTTCATTTCTTAAGAGATTATCTTAGTTTGATCCATCTAATGTGGGACTTTTGGAAATGGTGTAATATGCAAGAATGTTTTGAAAAAAAATATTTTCATCTTTGACAAATTTAAAACTATTATTCTAAACCTAAGATAACCACTTCGTCCCCCTACTTTGCCAATTTTTGAGGCCTCAACACTTAGTTTTTTCAAAATTATGGGGCCCTCCATGTAATTTTTGCTAATATCACTTTTAAGATGCCTTAATTTACTTTACCTTGGGTGATTTTCCCTTTTCTTTTCTTTTCATTTTGACAGCTCCATTGCTTTCATTTTGCTGCCATCTTTCTAATGATAGAGATCTGACCTAATTCTGTTGCACAATTTGAAAGATATAATTAGTCAAATTTGGGTCATTTTCACCACCTAAGCATAAAAACATGTAAAAAAAAATTTTATAATTTGTTTTGTAAAATTGCATAAATTAAATTAATTTTAGTATGTAAAAAAATAACCAATTAATTTAGTTAATTAGATTAAATTATTGTAAGTTAGTCTAATTTAATTAAGTTATTGAGGTTAATTAATTTATTTATTTTTATGTAAATATAGTTTTTAATTTAATCATCTAGTAATTAAATTATTTTACTATTTAATTAATTAAAAAAAATTCCTAAGAAAAAACTGTAATTTTTATTATAGAGTATAAAAATTACATTTTATAGACACAATGAGTGTGTATGAAGAAAGAGGCCAAGAAGATACAAGATTGTTCAAAATAGAACAAAAAATATAAGAAAGGTTTGATTATAGACATAGAACCATAAAGCATAAGCTCAGAAAGAACCATCAAAGAGAGAAAAGAAAAATAAAATTGACAATTAGTGCTTATAGTTTTTCTTTTTTTCCTTTCTTTTTTTCACTTTTTTCCGACCCTCAAGATTTGGATCAACCAAAACCAAAGACAATTCTCATCCTTCTTCCACATGTGGAATTTATTTATCAAAATCTGAGCTCTCAAATAATATGAGCTTGTTTTATGCCACCAATCCCATCTCTATCCTATTGATTTTATTATTCAGGGAACTTATGAGGAAGAGTAATAGTACCTAACTATGCCACGACATCCCATCCACTTTTGATTTCTTAATGGATATGCTATGTCTCTTTGTTTTCTCCCTCTTCATCTTCTAAAGAGAGAAGTTTAGAAAACTTCCAACTATTAGACCTGTTAAGGCTAATTCTCATCCGTCTTCCATATGTGAAATTTCTTTATCAAAATTTGAGCTCTCATAAATATGAGCTTTTTTTATGCCTCCATTCCCATATGTATCCTATTGATTTTATGATTCATGACATTTTTGAGGAAGAGTAATAGTACCTAACTATGCCACAACATCCCATCCACTTCTGATTTCTTAATGGATATGTTGAGTCTCTTTGTTTTTTCCATCTTCATGTGAAGAGAGAATTTTAGAAAACTATCGACCTTTAGACCTCTTTGGTTGTATTTATTTTATTTTTTGTGATATTCTTGGCTTGTGGGCATGTGTTCTGAAGATGACCTATTTGGAAACATGCCGGACATCCAAAAGTCATGATAAGTCTAAAACTTGACTGTTGGAAATATTTTCATTGATGGAAAAGGAGTAGCACAAGGAACAACAAGAAAAGGAGCAACAAGGTATGTAGGAGCATCAACAAGGAAAAGAAGGAAAATGTGCAATGAAGAGGTAACAAAGAAGAAAATATGTAATGGAAAAGGAGTAGCAAAGATGTAGCAAGGCAAGGAGTAGCAAGTATCAAAAGAAGCAAAGGCAAGGAGAAAGAAGCATCAAGAGAAGCAAAGGCAAAGGAGAAGCAACAAGGAACAATGAAGGAGAAACAATAGGTAAAGGAGAAACAACAAGGAAATGTATACACTAATGAAAAAGATTAGCAATGAAAAGGAGCAAAAGAAGGAGAAAGAGTTGTGATACATTGAAATGCTTTGATAATGTTGGAGGGATTTCTATATTGAAGAATTTGTTGTGATGTGAAATTGTTGATTGAGCTAAATTGTTGTGATGCAAAGGCAAGACTCCAAGGCAAAGACAAAGATGTTGCAAAGATTGTTGTGATGCATTAATGATCAATGGTTATTTGATGTTGGCATTAGGTTGATGCATTTAATCATTACATGTGGCAGAAACTAATATTGGATGGATTATTTATTTTTTGTGAAGAGTTTGGAAATGAATAAGTGGAAGGCAAAGAGTCAAGCCTATTCACTTCATATTCCTATGTGGGATACAAACAACCAACATACTATCTTTATAAAATATGTGATTTTGGAAGGCATTGAAGTGTTAGAGAGTGGGAGAATGTGTGAGAGATTATTAAGGTATTATTCCTTAGTTATCTGGCACATATGTAGCTTATGTGAAGTAGATTTGAAGGTAAGAAGATGCAGAAATGAAGATGGAGATATGCAGAATTTATGACCAGGTAAACCATCACATTATTATTTCTTGTTTGTATTAGGAGATGGTAGTCTCCTTTCAAGTAGTGGCTTGATAAAAATCAGGTTGGATCCTATTGAGGTAGGAGCCTCCTGTGGATTGTAGCCTATAGAAAACATATGGGAGTTGAAGCTTCCTTGGAGTTGCAGCTTGCAGAAAATTGAGGTAGCAGCCTCATGTATGTTGGAGCCTATAGAAACTCAGATGTAATAAGGAGTAGGATCTTTCCTTTGCATCACAACTATAATAAATTCATGGTTTTCTCCCTTTATGGGTTTCCACATATATCTGATATCAATATGTGTTGTTATTATGTGGTGACATGATGTTTTGATTAAATTATTACCTATTGTTCACATATTTAATATGTCTGTCATTATTTGTTAAAATTCTCATGCAATGTTTTAGTTAAAGAAATTAAGGAAAATAATTTTAATGTCCATGAATATACTAAATTGATTCACCCGCCCCCCTCAGTTTAGTCAAGTTTTCATCAATTAGTATCAAATCTGGCTCCTTGAGTGTAAGCTAACAACTTAAAGGTAGTTGTGGTTGAGTCATAGACTGTCAAATTGTACATGTGCTTAGTACATCAAACTTTAATGAATGGAGAGATAATGTAAAATCTGAACTGATAACTTATGGATCTGGTGTATGGAATCTTGTATGTGATCGTTACTGCAAAGATTCTTCTTCTTTGCAAGAAAAAAAGTGAAATGCTAAAGAAAAATGTGTCATGTATAAAAATCTTCATAATAAGGATCTTGATAGAATAATATATTTAAATATTGCAAAAGAAATTTGGGATATATTGTAGCTCATGCATGAAGGGGCTAGGAGCAACAATGTAGAGAACAAAAAGAGAAAGCGGAAGGAACAAAAACCCTGTCAAAAGGAAAGTGTTTAGTTAAATGAAACCTCTACCTGTGTGAATGTGCTTGACTCTCATGAAGAAAAATAAGATGAAAATCAAGCTAGGCTTGACTTATCATTGGCTAGTATAGAAATATTGAAGAATGAAAACAAAGATTTGAAGCAACTTGTGCATATATGTGATGAGAAAGATCATGAGTATAAGGAGGAAATTGTCATCCTAAAGACACAATGAAGAAGCAAGGAGACTAGAGGAGGTGATGATAAGTAAATTCAAGGAGAAAAGTTAGAGGTTGAGACTAGTTCAGCTAGAAGTAAGTTACAAGAAAAGAATAGTTTTTGTAAGCAGCTAGAAGAGGAGGTTTCCTCCATAAAGAACTCAGACAAAGAAACATCATAAGTACCTACAAAATAAGAAAAAATAAAAATAAGTAGTAGAACCTAAAGGAGAAGAATGAAACAAATAAATTCTACTTTGCAAGGATCTAATCTTCTCATAAAGATGACTTAGAAATTATTCAATATCTCAAAGGAGGAAAGATATCTCATGCCTTCATTTCCATGAACCATGACATATTGCAGCAGACTGTAAGAACAAACAAACCGAAAACCGAAGATGCAACAAATGAGACGGCTCCCTCAAGAAATCAAACAAGAAGACATTGATCACCAAGCACACAATTAATTTTTATGGTTATTGTCATTTGTGCAATGGATTTGGACACAAAGATATTGATGCAAAGATGGGCACAAGAAAATACATAACATTTTCTCCATCTATTTTCCACACAAGATGTTATGAGTGTGATAATTTTTGCCACAATGCCAAACACTACAAGATGCCATATACATCTAAGAGCTCTGGACAAAATAAGGAATCCACTCCAAGCAAATCAAATAATGAGTCAAAGACAAATGAAGACAAAAGAAGGAAACCCACTCAAATTTGGAAGAGGAAGAAAAAGGAGTAGTATGTCACTTCAATGATAAAGTGAAATCAGACTAATATCATGGGGAGTTGCTCAAGGAAACAAAGGTTTCCTTGAAGAATATATAAGTATTAGAGAAGCAACGTCCTAGCTGGAGAGCAACCCCATTAGTATCTCGAGAATATAATACATATGTTGGAATCTATACAATAAAACTTCAATGAAAAAGAAAACCATGATATGTACAAAATAATTTATTGAGACAAAAGTTCATGGAGGAAATGTCACTATCTCTTCTAATACATCTTCTTTTTGCAACCCCAACAACGATTTCTTAAATGTTGATGATCCACGAGAGATATTTTGTTTATGACCACTGTTGGAACTCTCATATGATTTCTTCAGATCCAACTACTTGTGTTTTCACAGCTACAACTTGTAACCATCTAGTTCATATTTGGGATTCTACTTCTCATTAACATGATGACACATTTCTGGCATATAAATATATGGATAAAATAACGACAACCTCTTTGGTTGCATTTAATCCTTTGGGAACAAAATTATTTGGTGGATATGCTCTCAAATTATTTAACATATATCACCTAGACATGATTTTGAACATTACTCAACTCTTCCTAGTACAAAAGATAAGAAAGCAGGGGTGGAAACTATCTCTACACTCAGGAACGTAAGAATCCTTATATTTTGTGATAGGCTGTGCAAAATACAACTATTCTTTTGTCATAGCTCTACAGAGAATTCTAATAAGCAAATATCCTTTGATATCGATCTGCATGGGTGACATTTAAGTACTGGTGGGAATGATAAACAAGTCAATATATATGGTTTTGCAATCTGAAGAACGGATTACAAACCTTTGGGTTGTTTATGAAATCATTGTGAGCAGAATATAGGGTTTCCTCTACATATAAAAAAAATATATATATATTTGACCAGAAGAAGATTGCTCAGTATGAGCAAAGAAAGTGAAGAACTAAGTGGAAACGGTGACCTATCTATAGTTATCTACATAGTGTTTATGAAGTATTGATGAAAATTTAAAAGTCAATCGATAATAGTTGGATTAAATGATCGAGTTTAGATGAATGCTCCATCTCATTCGACGATTATGACAAATGCATCTATACATTAGGAGAAACATTACATTGAGATGTTAAATAACCTGCACTACATACTAATGAGGATCAGTGGAGTAACGGTCCTGAGCAAAACAATATATATCAAAAATTCATAATCTAAAGCGTTATACAGTTTACCATTAGGATAAAACATAATCTGCGGGCAGAGAAAAGTTACAAGAGTATGTTATACTAATAACACTTGGAAAATCAGATATACATAGCATGTATGATCTCCAGAGAACATTACACTGAATCTCTGCCAAAACAAAGACGCTGAATAATTTCAAAAGATACAATTATGTGCTCGGCCAATAGAAAACATAATTGAAGCAATGCCAGTTAAACTATATCAAAGATGGCGAAACAGAGGATGTCAAGAAAAAGAATGTTCTCAACACATTATTAAGGCTAGGAAATAATACATTGACCTACATACTTTGATATTAAAGTGCATATTACGGCATGAACTGCAGTGCATTTAATTGGTGTGCATTACAGTGGGTGATCATTTCAGTTTGATTATTTGGTTGTTGAGTTATATACGTTGCCATATTTGTGGTTGAATTATTATATAGTGCGTATATTGAGATGGAAAATAAATATTAAAATTATGATAGCGAGATTGAACCTAGGACATATATAATATGCATATTTCACACTTGTATTCAATAGCCTAATAATGCATTGAATTAGAGTGGCAGAAAGGAAAAGTAGTGAGAGGAACAAGGAGTTAATGCACTGAATCACATAATTGGAGTGGCAAGAATAATAGTCATTTATTTATCCCTATTCATTAAGAAGGTGACTCAATACATCAGTAGCAGTAAAGGCAACTCATTGTAGCGAAAATGTGCCATTTTTGGTTGATAGTTTCTCCATGCTTGATAATTAAGAAGGTCCGAGAGAATGTGGCGAAACCTGTTCAATATGTTAGCATTATTGGTTGACACTTGAATGGTTCATTTTCTATTCATAAATTTGTTGGATGATGTTACGTTTCATTCCCACTAAGTTACAATGTCATTTCTCTGGGAACGTTATGATAACATTATGCTAGAGAATACCATTGTATTTGTGGTAGTGTTGAATTATGGAAAAACTTTTATATTTGGTGAATGAATTAAAGGAAAAGGAATTCTCTGGAGAGGATATAGGTTTCATCTCTTTCATGTCATTGATTCTATTATAACTCACATTTTGTCTTTCGTGGACAACCCCAACACATGCATTTCATTATGTTCTAGGTTTATAGATCCACTCTTCCTAAGGCTTAAGTTCACTCAAATTTTCAATATGAGTCTCATTCACGGCCATCATAATCAAAAGTACATGTATGAATAATAATAATTTTATCATCACAATGTTGGGTTGTGTTATATTTTTCCCACGACTAGCTCCCCTAGCTTAATCAAGGGGTTAGAGGCGGAGCTGAGCCCTCCCTTTGTTGCGTCGATGCACAACGGGGTGGTCACAAGGGGGTGGTAGCCCCCCCTATACAGGGATTTTGATGGGGGTGGTTAGGCACCCTCTACGGGGTCTGGGGCAATGACTCGGGGAAATTTTTTTTTGGACCCATGGTTTTGCCATGGTTTTGGGCGTGATAATTTTCGGTCCATGGTATGTGATGCTTCAGCATGTATATATATGTATTGTAACATTGAAAGGAACATAATGAAAAATCAATCTAGTAGTCCGGTTTTGGGATCTAGGGGAAAATCTCTGTGTATATTTGTTTTTATGTGTTATGTTCTTGCTATTATTTATTTTATGTTTTTAGAATTCATATGCAGTTAATTTTTGTACTAATTTAAAACCTACATTTGGTATCATAGCTGTTTTGGCTTCAAGGGGACGCCTTTGTTGCTGAGGGGTTTCGCTCGGGCCTGTGGTAGACCCTGTTTAGTGGGAGATTTGCGAGATTGATTCTGGTGGTGAAAGAAGATGGCAAGCAGAGAAAACATAAAGATCGAGAAATTTAATGGTCAGAGTTTTGAGCTGTGGAAACTAAAGATGGAGGATCTGTTGGTGGATAAATATCAGTAGATCATGGTAGATCTAGGTATTAAACCAACGGGAGTGTCCAATGAAGAATGGAAGAAGTTGGATAAGAAGGAAAAGAACACAATACGATTATGTGTTTCAGATTCATTATTGTTGAATGTATCAGGGGAAGCTACGGTGAAGGCTTTGTGGGAAAAGTTAAGGAATTTGTACCAATATAATTATCTAGTGAATAAATAGTTCCTATGGAAAAATCTATATAACCTACGGATGAAAGATAGAGACTCAGTGAAAGAGCATATGAATGCATTTAATACTGTGGTAAGTCAGTTCTTATTTGTTTATATTAAAATTTCAGATGAAGATAAGTGCATCAGTTTGTTGTGTTCTCTACCAGATTCGTGGGATAGTATAGTTATTGAAATAGGTAACAATGCAATTGCCTTGCAGTTTGATGAAATAGTCTCATCTTTATTGATGGATGAGATGAGATAGAAAAATATGGAGAGAAAAAATGGAGATGCCTTATTTGTATGAAGACGGTCCCAGAATATAAACAAAAATAAGTCATCGAGTGGGAGATATAAATCTAGAGGGAGGTCTAAATATCCAGGAAAACCTGAAAAGGTGTGTTGGAAATTCGGAAAGGAAGGGCACTACAAAAGGGACTATAAATCTAAAGCTCCTGACAAAAGAAAGGGATTTGATGATGCTCCTTTTGTAGATGAAAAAACTATCTTAGATGAAGGTTGGGATGTGTACTTGACTTTTTCAAGTACACATGTAGATCATGAGGCATGGTTGATTGACTCAGGTGCATCTTTTCACTTCACTCCGCATAGAGAGTGATTCTGTGAGTATGAGAAATATGATGGTGGTGATGTATTTTTGGGGGATGACAGGAAGGATAGAATTTTTGGTCGTGGAAAAGTCAAGTTGAAGTTGCAAGGTGGAAGGGTTAGAGAACTTCCAGGTGTTCTGAAATTCCTGCATTAGCCAGAAGTCTGATTTCTGTAAGCAAGCTAGATGATGTATGTGTAAACATAGTGTTCGAGAAAGATACCTGCAAGATGGTTCGGGAAGCACTGGTATTGATGTGGGGAGTTCGGATTGGAACTATGTACAAGCTACAAGGTAGCATTATTGTAGATGGGTGAAACAGTTTTGTGCTTCCTGAAAGTGGAGCAGAAAATCTAGTGGTTTCTGGAGAAAAGACCATGCTATGGCATCAAAGGCTTGGACATATTGGAGAGAAGGGCCTTAGAATACTTCATGGTAAAGGTATGGTAGAATTTATGAATAATAGATCTTAGATTTTGATTTCTATGAAAATTGTGTATATGGAAAGCAAAATTGGGTGAGTTTCCCCTTTGGTGGTAAGAGGGCGAAACAAATATTAGAGCCTGTTTACAGTGATGTATTTGGACCTATGAAAGTTCCATCACTGGGTAATTTTATGTACTATGTATCATTTATAGATGACTTCTCAAGGAATACATGGATATATTTCCTCAAGAATAAATTTGAAGTCTTTGACAGGTTTAAGGAATTTAAGGCTCTAGTGGAAAACCAGACAGAAAAGAAAATAAAGGTGCTGAGAACAGATAACGGTGGAGAGTTTTACAAGAAGGAATTTGAAGAATTTTGTAAAAAGTGTGGTATAGCACGACAGAAGACTACTCCATACACACCTAAGAAAAATGAAGTTGGAGAAAGAATGAATAAGACGTTGTTGGAAAGGGCAAGAAGCATGGTCAGTGGTGTCGGGTTAGGATAGGAATTCTGGGCAGAGGCAGTGGAGACTACATGTTACCTGGTCAACAGATCACCCTCATCAGCGTTGGAGGATAAGACTCCACAAGAGGTATGGACTGGTAAGAAACCCTCTCTTTCATATCTGAGGGTATTTGGATGTGATGCATATGTACATGTTCCAAAGGAGAAAAGAACAAATTTGGATAGTAAATCTGAAAAATGTATCTTTATTAGGTATAAGGATGGTTTAAAAGGCTATAAGCTTTGGCACCTAGTAACAAGGAAGGTTGTGTACAATCGAGATGTGGTGTTTAGAGAGGTGAAAGATGTTATTAAACATGAAGTCCCTTTAAAGGAACCTGAGAATATAGATTTTTAACTAAAAGAGGAAGAATCAGACTCTACATCAGAAGAGGAATAAGAAGAAGAAGAGCCACAAACTCTAGTTGTGAGAAGATCAGTTCGAGAAGGAAGGTAGATAGAAAGGTATAGTCCATCTTCTTTCTATTCAAATTTTTCTTTATCTATTACTAATGATGATCCCAGAAATGTGAACGAAGCAGTAGATTCAAAGGATGGCAAACTCTTGAAAGAGACCATGGTTGATGAAATGACATCTTTGCACAAAAATGAGGCTTGGAATCTGGTGGAGTTGCCTACTGGAAGGAAACCCATTGGTAGAAAATGGGTGTTCAAGAAGAAGACAAATGAAAAAGTAAAGGTGGAGAAATACAAAGCTTGGTTGGTAGAAAGAGGTTATTCCTAGGTGCCGGGAATTCATTTTGGTGATATTTTTTCCCCTGTTGCCAAGATAGCTTCTATTATATTACTTTTATCTGCTGCCACTGCTTTTGATTTTGAGGTAGAACAAATGGATGTGAAGACAAAATTTCTTCATGGGGATCTGGAAGAAGATATCTACATGAAGCAACCTGAAGGCTTTGCAGTGAAGGGTAAGCAAGAACTGGTATGCAAGTTAAAAAAATCTATGTATGGGTTAAAACAGTGACCAAGGATGTGGTATCAGAAATTTGATACATTTATATGGGGACTTGGCTTCAGAAAAAGTAAAGAATATCATTGTGTGTATTTTAAATTAATTGGTGACCCTGTTATTTATCTTGTCTTGCATGTGGATGATATGTTGCTAGTTGGAAATGACAAAGAAATTATCTAGGATTTGAAGACCCAATTGTCCTCCAAATTCGACATGAAAGATCTTGGTGTTGCAAACTATATTTTGGGCACGGAAATTAAAAGAGATCAGGCAAAGAGGAAGCTCTAGTTAAACCAGAGGAAATATGTCAAGACAATACTACAGAGTTTTAATATGTAGGATAGTAAACCAGTGAAGGTTCCTATTCCTGTGGGTGTAAATCTATTTGTCGAACAATGTCCCAAGACACAAGAAGAGGAAGAGGACATGTCCCGTGTTCCATATGCAAGTGTAGTTGGTGGCCTGATGTATGTGATGGTCTATACTAGGCTAGATATTGCATATGCAATGGGAGTATTGAGCAGGTTTATGTCGAAACCAGAGAAGGATCATTTGACAACAATGAAGGGGGTTTTCAGATATTTGCGTGGAACTAGTGATTATGGTTTGTGCTACCAAGGAAGACCAAGATTGGACAGAGTTTTGGATATTCATGGATTTGTTGATGCAGACTGGGCTAGAGATCTAGATCAGAGAATATCTACAAGTGGGTATTGTTTAACCTATTTGGAGGTGCACTCTGTTGGATGAGTAAGAAACAATCTATAGTGGCAATATCAACTACAGAGGCAGAATACATGGCATCCACTCATGCAAGAAAGGAAGTAGTTTTGTTGTAGAGATTGTGTTAAAGTATGGGGTTAGTACAGGGAGCTATAAGGATAAACTGTGACTGCCAAAGTGTAATTTTCTTGGAAAATAACCATGCTTACCATTCAAAGAAAAAGCACATTGATGTTCAGTATCACTTTGTGAGGGATATGATAGAAGACAAAAAGGTGTTGCTGGTAAAGGTGGACACTTTGAAGAACATTGCAGATGCGTTGACAAAATCTGTGAAATCTAAGAATTTCTCTTGGTGTACAGAAACAATAGGCATTGCAGGGCTGGATAAATGACTAAGCTGTCATGTGGCCCCCTGTGGAAAGAAAACAACAACTAGGAGAATGTTGGGTTGTGTTATATTCTTTCCATGACTAGCCCCCCTAGCTTAAACGGGGGGTTAGAGGGGGCACAGAGCCCCCCCTTCATTGTGCAGTGAGGGGTCATAGGGGGTTCTGAGGGGGGTGGTTAGGCCCCCTCTACGGGGTCGAGGGCAATGCCCTGCGGAATTTTTTTTTTGGACCCATGCTTTTGTGTATGGTTTTCACACATGGTTTTGGCACGATGGTTTTCAGTGCATGGTATTGGATGCTTCAGCATGTATATGTATGTATTGTAACATTGAAAGGAACATATTGAAAAATCAATCTGGTAGTCTCGATTTTGGGATCCTGGGGAAAATCTCTATGTATATTTGTTTTATGTGTTATGCTCTCGCTATTGTTTATTTTTTTTTATAATTCGTATGCAATTAATTTTTCTACGAGGTTAAAACCTACACACAACTACTTAAACAAACAAGTACCACCGGTGATGGAAAATCATACCTGCTTATATACAGTCTCTACAACATAATTAAATACAACAGCGATAGTGATTATGAGAACAACCTTAACACGATATTGAAATATTTGGTGAAATCTACTACAAATAGTATCGATATTGCCTTCACACATCATTTGGCACAACATTGAATATTATGTTTGCTTAGTTTGGAAGTATCATTGAATATTTAGTAAGTTGTATGGAGTAGCGTATTACTTGTAGCACTATGATTTGTAGTGCTACCAAAGGGAGATCCTCAGGATAAGATTATATAACTTGCATTGTTATATATACCTGTCAGTACATTGCATGGAGCTTGGTTAATGGAGTTGCGCTTTTGCTTTATGTGATATCTAAAGGCATCTGAGTTTTTTTTTTTTGTTTTTTCATTGGTTGTTTCTACAATCAATGGAAATTAGAAATATGCAGTTCCCCATAAAGACAATAAGAATTTGAGCAGCTAGAAAATATCTTCAAGTAGTAGGGTGGGTCATCTAGTCAGATTCCTCCTGGCTGTCATTTTCCCATCAAACTGGGTCTTGTTGTCGATGCAGAGTTTCAATGTAATGATGAGAGACCTTATTCAAAGTAATGGGAGGATGAGAAACGTCACATATATGCAAAAACATTATAATATTTCAAGAAATTGACACAACAAGTCATGATATTAACGTGGCATGGTTTATATGAGTTGGTTTTAACGTAGCATATCAACAAAACATATGAATTGGTAGATATTGCAACATTAATTTCACCATTATATGTAGTATTAATACACCATTATATATTAGTGTTCAATGTTCCATACATATATCAGAGCTCAATATATTGGGATTCCAGATTACTACCCACAATTGTTTTGTCAACATGGCAAGAGGAGTTCATTGTGAAATGGCATACGATGGTATGGTGAGAAAAGTATAATGTGTAAGCATGGAAAAGGTGAGAGGAATATCATATTTCAAATTTTTGAGTTGAATATTATAAACATGGGTGAAATTTTTGTAATGGAGGTCTAGTGATAGTTAAATGATGAGAACGATGTTGACTAGCTATTCAGTTTAATGATATTCACTCCATTGCTTATCCATTTTCCATTTGATGATTTCCATTCAACATTTATCAAGGATCAGTGATGTGCACTATATTTTTTGTGTAAATTAGTAGATGTATATTATATCACAAAAAATACATAGGATACAAAACGTTTGTAGAGTCAGACAAAGCTATGATCATCAAGCTAGTTCGACCAAAATGGCTACCTTAAAAGCTAACAGGACCTGAGCCTGCAACTACAGAACAAAGCCTATTAATGTCACTAACAAGCTAAACAAATAAACCTTCCAAACTTATTTCTATGTGTCAAAGAGGCAAACCACACAAGGTTGCCTAACATAGGACTCAAAACCCAAGAGGGTCTAGAAGACCCAATGACTAAGACAGAATCAAACATCAGAAAAGAAACCAGTAATGGATAGTTGTCACAGAGCAAAGAGAATTGAAGCCATTACAGCTCCAATTCCACATAATCCTTGTTGTTATCACTTGGGTCGGCCACTGCATCATCAGTTTCTGGCTTTGTCATCCTCTAGGGTTTATGGCGCTTTACCAAGTGGGTATTGTTGTCCTCCACCAAAATATCAACCACAATATTCATCCCCTGTCGGATGGAGAGCTTAAAGAGCCTGATAAAAGCTCCTAGATTATCATATAGCATCTTAAGTTCCTCTGTTAATGATTTCATGCAGACTTCCATTGAGTCTAACCTGGCAGAGTTCTTGGCGGAGGCAAGCGAAGTGTCATAGTATGCATCCTTCATGGTTGCACCCTGCATGCTCAGAGCTTTGGCCAACATGTTTTTCATGTGCCAAACTTCGCTTTGGGTTCTAAAAAATTGAGTGGCTCTGGTAGCCGTTGTTCCTGGGTTTGAGATCCAGTCGATCTCCTCCTTCATGGTTTGCATATCCAACTTCTCCTCTTCCTCAATGACCTCTGTTTCTATTTCCTCAATTTTCCTTTTCCCCTTATTAGAGACCGATGTTTCATATGCCTCTCGGGCTTTTTTCAATTCTCTATTAGCGGATGTATTGCAACTACCTTTGTTTGTCATTATGCTATTGCAGGTATTAGCAGGAGTTGAAAAATCTTCGGGCAACCAAACAAAGCGCAAAGTGCAAATAACTAGGCAAGGAGACTGAGATATTTTATCCCTTTGGTGGTCCATCATACTTATAATTGAAGGTTGTATGTGCTGGATTATGATCTTCAGCTCAACCTTCGTAGATCTGCAGTTCCTAACATCATTACTCCCTTTTAGATTTCCACAAGCTTTTCCATGATTTTGAGCCGATGCCACTAAGTTGCCACGCTTGTAGCTACTGGTTGGTTGCCACGTGTCCTTGGCTATGTCTCGCATGCTCTGTTGTTCATTCTTTTGAGAGATTTCCTTCCCCTTCTGATGTGAGTGATGGTACTTCCCCGCAACATCCCAATTTGGTGTATAATGACTTGGGGGATTAACATTAATGGCTATCCTCATTCATTATGGATGAATGGTTCTATGGTACTGCTTAACCCCTCCTCCCTATTCAGAATGTCTTGTCTTGAAAGTTGTAAACACTTGACACGAAGCTCTTCGCATGTTACATCATGCCAATAGGTGTCTGGGTAGGTTTTTTAATGAGTTACCTCGTAATTTGCAAGACAATCCACTACCGCATTTGCAGTTCATCTCACTGCCTGCATAATGACTCTGTCAAGGATTGATAGGTGCTTTGCCATGAGCTCTATAACTTTGGCTAGCCTCCAGTGTTTTGTAACCTTACCTAGTTTCAATCCCATCTGTAGTTTGCATGCTACATTAATAGCCAGCAGTGAATCCCCTTCAACAACCATGGCCCCTGTTCCCAATCGAATCAGTATTCAGAGTCCCTGTTCTAATGCAACGAATTCCATTTCATTGTTATTTGCCTCTCCCATCAATTGGCTGAAGATATGTAGAATTTAACCTTTGTGGTTACGAAGGACCCCTCCTAGGCCTGCTGGGTCGGGGTTGCCCCTAGAGGCCCCATCAAAGTTTAGTTTGTGGAAACCTAGTAGAGGCCTCCGATGAGCCCCAAAAATGGATAATTATATGGGTTCATTCAACCTCCTAATTCAACTTAATCCACCATTCTTATTATTTTATTGCATGTTTTTTATTATATTTATGCTAATAGAGTGAATTGGGTTAGTCATTATGCCAACAAGTCTAATGTGTGCTTTATGTAGTCTTTTTGGTCAATTTGGAGACAAAATCAACCCTATCCTACCTCCCTCTCACCACTCCATCCACCAGTCCCCTATCCTACCTCCCTATCCATTCATGTATCTTCCCTCACTCACCCATCCTCTAAAATCCACTTTTTAAACATCCTGTAGAAATTTCTGAACATCGTGTAGAAATCTCTGAACATCTTGTAGAACCCCTGCAAACTTCATGTAGAAGCTCACAAATGAGGTTTCTTGATAGCTAAACTTTGTGAAACTCTTTGGAAGGGTGTTAGGGACCCCTTAGGACCTCTTCTAGCCTTCCCAACCTCCTACAAGCATTTCCTTCCGCCGATCCACCTCTGCACAGTCAAAAATAGTAAAAGCACATGCATAACAATCCTACAAAATCATTCAAAAATACAAAAAAGATGTTTTCTTTAGATTTCATTATAAAAATAGCTTAGACATATGCATTTTACCTTCCAAAGTCAATGGCATCTCATTCAGTAGCTTGCATCTTCCTTCTTGCATCAGTAGGACTAGCTGGTAGAATTAGGGCTTGCTAGGGTTTGCGTTTCTTTTTGGCTTTCAGTTTCTTTCTGCAAGTAGATTAGCTTCCTTTGAGTTAGCTTTCATCCATCAGTTAAAAAGCTTCTTCTAAGAGCTCATAGAAGTTGGCTTAAGCTCCTACGCACTTGTGCCACTAACCAAGTGACAGCTGCGAACAAGGCTAGACTTGGCATACAGCACCCATCGCTTCCAGTTTGTTACGAACACCGGGTTGATAAAATTAAAGAAGAAGTCCAGGAGTGCAGCATTATTGGAAAACTAGGCCCACCATTCTTTTGCGTGTTGCAAGGGAAGCGTCAGAGTATTGTGATTGTTGCTTTCCTTCTATTTTTTTCCTCAACTTTTCCTAAGTAGTTTATTTCATTTCCATCTGCAAAAAATCATCTGCAAAGTAGATAGACATTTCCTGCTTTCATAGATTAGCATTTCAATTCCGCAATTTCAATTCTACAAGCGTATATTAGCATTTCAATTCCGCAAGCGTAGCCTAGCATTTCATTCCTGCAATTTCATTTGAGCAAAATAGATTAGTCCTTTCCTGCTTTCATTTCAATTCCGCATTTTCATTTCAGCAAGATAGTTAGTTGCAATTCAATCTATTTCAGTTTTGTAGGTACAAGAAAAAAAAGAACAAAAAATCAACCAAAAAGATTTTCTTTCATGCCTTATAGGAGTAGAGATAAGTTAGAAAAATGATTGCACAACACCCCCACTGTTTCACACAGCCAACCTTCTCTCTTCTTTGATGGTTGTGATTAAAGAACCCTTAGGTGGATAGAAAAACATATTTGAAGAACCTCTAGGGGAGAAGAAGAAGGAAGCATTCCTCTGGAGCAAATGGCTACAAGCAGAAATGTTTGGAGTAGTACCTTATCCAAAAATGAAGTTGCAAATCAGATGGAAGATTTCAAGAGCGATATGAGGCAATTTTTTGCCATGCAACTGGATACCTTACAGATCCAAAGGAAGCAAGAGGAAGCCAAGAGGGCTTTGGCCATCTTTTTTCCCAGGTGCACTAGAAAGCATCTAGGAACGAATGTCCATTGTACTCCATAAAAGTGTGTTTTGTTTGTGAAGAATACCATCCTACAGATCAGTGCCCTTCCTTGCCTGGGATCAAAGCTGCATATCAAAGGGCCAAAGAAGTCATTGAACCACTCTATTTCATGAACCAAAGGAGGTCACATGGACCCATACCTTACCAGCAAGAACTGCAAGGGACATCTGAGACCTATTATGACCCCTATCAAGCCACTTTCATGCCTTATTGGGGTCCCCCTGCTCATCCTTCCTGGTTCACACCTCCTCCTTGTTCCTTCACAGATCCATATTATGCCCAACCATCTGCTTATTCGTTTCACTCTTATGCTTAGCCACAGCCTCAGTGGAATGCACCTCATCAGGGGTGGAGGCCCCAATACAACACTCCTCTCGCTCATTTTCCTCCACCACATGCTCAACCGCAACCATCGCCTCCTACTCCACTAAGGCAACCCCAAATGCCTGCCCAGCCACAACCCCATCCGCATCCATCTCAAATATACACCACCACTCAACCACCCGTACCACCATTCCCAAAACCATACAATGGAGTAGCTCAATCCAATTGCAAAGCTGAGACACAACATGTCCAAATGACTCCTTTTAAGCTCAATGATCTTCACCAATGCTCAGGAAGAGTGTTGCAAAACAGAGATTATATTGACAACATTGAACGACCAGAGGAAAAAGAAGATTCAAAAGAAAGGATCAAAGAACCATGGGCTGCACTTGATGAAGAAAAGAGATTAGAATCAGAGATCGAGAAAGTTCCCTCATGGTTACCATCAAATCCTCCATGTATTCAAGAGAAAAATCAGCAAAAAGAGGAAGATGTGAAGGTCATGATAGAAGAAGATATGGAGAATGATCCAGATCAGCAAAAGGACCAAGGATATCAGAGCTATATTGAGATATGGTTTCAGACGGCCACTAAGTTGCAGCAGTACTCTCTTCTTCAGCTATGCCTAATCCCTTCAAAGTCAAATCATTTGTTCTTTGAAATCCGGATAGTTGTCAAAGCATGCATTTCAAGCCATTACATCATTTTGTCTCTAATCTCGATGTGCACATGGCTCCATTGGAAGTATTCTATACTTGAGAAAGATTTTGCTTTTCAAGTAGGGTAGGGTAGAAAAAAATGAAAAAAAATGAAAAAAATGGAAATAAGAGGAAAAATCTAAGGTGAAAACCTCCTCGGAGGCGCCTTAGATTGGCTCATTGATTGAAAACCTCCATGAGGCGGTCAGCGGGTTGAAAAAAAAAAGAGATAAGAAAAATAATAAGATCCTTGGGTGAAAACCTCCCTTGGAGGCACCTAGGGCACGCAATTAGGGTGAAAACCTCCAAGAGGCGCCCTAGTTGTTTTTCAAAAAAAAAGAGAAAAAAAGAAAAAGAAAAATAAACCTAATTTCCATTGACTAATTGCAGGTTGCAAGAGGGACATTGCAGGTTAGGAGAATCGCTCAAAACAAAGACAGGAAGTTCTGGGCTTTCTACAGGAAGCTACAGGCATTTCTACAGGAAGTTCTGTATTTCTACAGGAAACATCCTGTAGAACCTTTGGACGAACCAAATTCAATTTTAAAAGGGAATCTGATGGTGGGAATCTGTTGGTTAGGCCTGCAAGCACCTCTGTGTCCATCCCTCTCCTTTCTCCATCATTTTTCCACCTCATTGTGCTTCTACAGGAAGTTCCTGTAGAAATTGTAGGAAGCTAGAAATGGATTTCAAAAGGCGGTTTAGCGAACATGGTAGCTTCCTCAAGGGTTCAGAAGTCCACCTGCAATCTTCAAACTCCTCCTCCATCATCTCCATACCTGCATCACAGCCCAAGTTCATTTTTCTTACCATGCAACAAAACTGCAGAATGCCTTGAAGTAAAAATACCTAGAACAGAATTTGTTTTTTCCCTAACTTGAAAACCATGCATCCATTTGAAAAACCGTTTTACAGGGAATCATACAGGGGTGATGGCAACATGCCTAAGTAGTTTCAGCCAATTCTGGTGCATGGTTTCCAAGAAATTAGCCTCCATCACCATCAGCCATTTTTGCATTTTCTCCATATCCGTGCATCTGTTTCAAAACCTGTTTCATGGGGAGATGCATATTGGTGATTGTAACCTACCCAAGCAGTTTCAGCCAATTCTGATGCACGGTTTCTGAGAAATTGATCTCTAAAATCTTCAACCATTTTCCATTTTGCTCGAAATCTGTGCATCCATTGATCACATTTTTGCTATGGGAGGTGCATCATGATTATAGGAACATGCTCAACAAGTTTTATATTGATCCGATCTATCGTTTGGGAGCAATGGCAAAAACAAGTTTCGGTCCTGTGAAAATTCAGCAGCAGTAGCTTGAGGGTGCAGATCTGAACGTGGAAATGAACTCCTGCAGCTTAGATCCATCTAGAGGATACCTGCACAAGCAAAACAACCACACATCAGATAGCAAAGAGCTTATAGCACAAAGGAGTCATCATGCAACCACCGAAACAGATGCATGCAGCAGCAAAAAGCACCTCACAGCAACCATTTGACTTCAGGTACGTGACTAAAACTTGTTCCTCTATTGCATGAATCTAATCTAAGCACTGCATGAGCGAATGAGATGGGGGAATTCAGCCAGGAAGCTAGCCATATTCGATTGCACTCATCCAGGCAAAAATCACGCAGCATGCGTGTATAGTCATTCACGTGGAAGTTGAAAAACACAGGCAGTGGTGGACGTGTTGAACTCCAGCGCACAGGACATCAAATGATTAACAAATAGAAGAAGACATGCAGTTCATAACATCACTGCAGTTCGAAAAAGCCAATGCACATGTTTTTTCCACCTCACCACAAATCACGCAGCAACTAATGAAGGCTTGGCTGAAACTCACGAACTGTTGTTCATCTGCACTTTCCACATCCTCAACTGAAGTGTGCACAATCGGTTAACCTATCGTTCTCCACTGAGTTTTTCTACCTGTCTTCGAGATTCTGCTGCGTATCAGGTTCACTCAGAGGTGCAGGGGTGCTCTACAGGCATTTCTACAAGAAGCTGCACTACAGGAAACCCAGCATACGAAAAACCTTGGACTGTTCATGTCGAGGGTGGCAATTCTCAGAGAGGTAGGCCTGAACATTACTTTCCCATGCAAATAATTCAAAAGGTGGTGAATTCGACGTGTTGAGGGGGTAGGGAAAATGTGAATGCAAGTCTGTCTATGAATTCAAAAGCCGTTTTCTTATTGCTACCTGGAATTGTCTTCGTGGTCTGCATGTGAGATTTTCTCCAGGGTCTTGAATTAAAATCCCTCCTGTAGAAAAATTGAGACACTGTCAAGGCTCACCGGTGAAAAATTGTGAATTTTATATGACTGTGTGCATAACAGAGACGTAGCTCTGCGCTCTGTGTAGAGAAATCCTGAAGTCCTCCTTCTGTACGCGAGCAGGCAAGTTCAGAACAACAAAAAAAGAGTTTTTTACCATGCTAGGAGGGTTCATTAGAAAAGAACCTTCGGACTCCAAGAAATTACGAGAAACCCCTGAGGTGGTGGACTTGTTTTCCCATGCATTGGAGAATGAAATGTTGCTGAGAATAAAACATCAAGGATTGGACATCAAACCTGAAATTATTGTGGTGACTCGGTTGATTCCTGAGGCCTATGGTACAACATGCAATCAACGAATTGAAAAAAAATTGGTGGAACACAACATTCAAGGATACTCCAGGTACCCTTTAGAACAGAAAAAGGAGTTTTGCAGAAATGGGTTTCTCGATTTGATGTGTGGCCTTACTTGGAAAGATTTTCAAAGGATGTATTAAATGAAGTAACAGCAGAGCTAAAAGGTCAACCTGATCTGATCATTGGCAATTACAGTGATGGAAATTTGGTTGCATCTTTGATTTCACATAGACAAGGAATCACTCTGTGCAACATAGCCCATGCTTTGGAGAAGACCAAATACCCATATGCAAACATATACTGAAAAAATATGAAGGAAAATACCATTTCTCTTGCCAGTTTACTACAGATCTAATTGCAACGAATCATGCAGATTTTATTATCACTAACACATATCAAGCGATTGCTAGAAGCAAGGATACTGTTGGAAAGTATGAGAGCCACACTGCTGTCACCCTTCCTAGTCTTTATCGTGTGGTTCATGGAATTGATGTTTTTGATCCAAAATTCAACATTGTTTCTCTTGGAGCAGACATGCAGATTTATTTCGCTTATATGGAGAAGCAACATCGTCTTACTGCTTTACATGGTTCAATTGAGGAACTCTTGTCATCCTGAACAGACAGCTGAACACATGTGTATTTTGAATGACCATAAAAAGCCCATTATCTTGTCTATGGCAAGACTCGATAGAGTGAAAAACATGACAGGACTGGTTGAATGGTTTGCAAAGAACAAACACTTGAGGGATACTGTCCTCCACGTTCTGGGGAGGAAACCATATACAGAATTCCCATTCTGATCAATGCACAAGCCAAAACAGAGCGTGAGGAAGTAAGATATTGAGGCAGAGAAGAAAACTAAGGGTAAGGAAGCTAAGGGAAAGAAAACCTAGGGAAAACCATCACAGGAAAAGCAAGAGGAAAAGCAAGAAAGAGAAAGAAGGAAGAAACAGAGAGAAAAAAACAAGTTTAATCCCTGGTAATTGTTGCAAGTTGCAGGTACACAATGTGGAAAGGGGGCCTCCCAACACAAGCAGAAGGGTCCCTACCAAGTTCCCAAGCATCCTCACATCCATCCCCTCCA
The DNA here is from genome assembly GCA_000404065.3 of Pinus taeda. Taxonomy (NCBI): domain Eukaryota; kingdom Viridiplantae; phylum Streptophyta; class Pinopsida; order Pinales; family Pinaceae; genus Pinus; species Pinus taeda. Next base: position 251,146 of record APFE030198766.1, on the reverse strand, counting down.
TGAACACTCATTTTTTCAGGGTTCGGACACAATCTAATCATGGTTCAACCTTCTATGGGAAGCTACAGGACTTTCAACAGGAAGTTCTATATTTCTACCAGAAACATCCTATAGAGCCTTTGGGCAGGCCAGAATCGATTATGGAGAGGGATTTGAAGCTTGAAGTCTATTGAGGAGGCATGCAACCACTCTTTTCTTCCATCCTCCACTGGTTTCATCTCCTTTCACCACCATTGCCACCATCTGATTGAATATACTTGCACAATCATACCAAAGCTGAGAATTTTCTAGGAAAAGGAGCAGGCAGTGGGAAGAAGCAAAGAGAAAAGCATGATTTCATGACCGAGAAGAGGACATCACTTCAGAAGATTAGCATGACAGTTAGGCCATGAGGGCCATCAGAGATGAAGAGATAGATTAGTTGCTCAGAGGATGAGCAACACTTTCAGTAAGGGGGTGATGATGAGCCCCAAAAATGGATAATTATATGGGTTCATTCAACCTCCTAATTTGACTTAATCCACCATTCTCATTAGTTTATTACATGTTTTTTATTATATTTATGCTAATAGAGTGAATTGGGTTAGTCATTATGCCAACAAGTCTAATGTGTGCTTTATGTAGTCTTTTTGGTCAATTTGGAGGACAAAATCAAAGGTTCAAATGAGCACTTGGCAGCCAAATTCGTGGAAGAATAAAGGAGAGGATTTTTAGGAAGGTGTCCCTTCATTTATGGGCCCTTACCTCGAATTCTCCACCATCAGCTCAGAGTTCAAGGGCCACCAAATCAATTATCACAAGGGCAGCCGAGCAAGTGCTAGTAAAAGTGTTGTTAACTACAAGTTTTGGCAGTCGAGCTCCTAAAGTTTAGGAGGGCTGTTGGGGTTCTCAATTTGTATAAATAAGAGGGCTTAGGGCCTCATTTTGGGGTTAGCCAGTAGTTAGTCACTTTGTAGGCAGAAATTAGCTAGTTTGTAGCTCGATTTTAGTCTTTCTTTAGGCAATAGTTTAGCTCTGCATTTCAACACATTTTCAAGTTTTCCTTGTGCACAGTTTTGATGTAATTCTTCTTTTCTTGATCAATAAAGATGAATCCACCCTTGCACCAGCTCTAAATCTCTCTTAGGAGGCTGTAGCTCTTGGGGTTGGGCCCATCTCAAGCGCCCAGTACCTCCTTTGTTTACTTTCATGTGTCTTTGCTGCATTCTTAGAATAAAATCTGCTATTTAGATTTAAATCTTGTTTTCTTATCTAGGTTGTTTTTTATGAGTAAAATAACTTTTCATGCTCAGATTTAGTTGATAGGTTGTTAATAGAAAAAGCTTCAAGAAAAGGGGCATAAAACATCTGTGGTTTCACCTCTCCCTCAGTGGGATCAGGAGCTGTGACTAGGATGACTTTGCTGCCCACAAAAACACTGATTTTAATTTTCCATGCAATCACTAGTGTTTGATTTTCATGTGTAGAAGTTGTTTACAAGTTCAGACTTTCATTTTCTTAGTTGCATGAGATAAAATACATGGTTTCATTGCAGGTCACACTTCTGTTCATTCTCTTTACTGGCAGCTAGCATATTAGGTCAACGTAACTAGGTCTTTGAATTTACAAGTCTTTGTTCGTTCAGATTAGAAAAATGACTTGCAGAGCACCTGTACCACTTCTTCATCTGCTTATTCTCCATTAGCACCATCCACTCCACCCTCTACTTAGAATCCTTGCCTCACGTTTGCCATTTGCTCCCAAAACCCTAATTTTTGTGTAATCATTGTTTTAGCCTTCTTTGAGCCAAGTCAGCCTTCTACACCCTCTCACCACTCCATCCACCAGTCCTTGGGTCACTCCAGGCCCCTATCCTACCTCCCTATCCATTCATGCATCTTCCCTCACTTACCCATCCTCTAAAATCCACTTTTTAAACATCCTGTAGAAATTTCTGAACACCTGTAGAAATCTCTGAACATCCTGTAGAACCCCTGCAGACTTCCTGTAGAAGCTCACAAATGAGTTTTCTTGATAGCTAAACTTTGTGAAACTCTTTGGAAGGCTGTTAGGGACCCCTTAGGACCTCTTCTAGCCTTCCCAACCTCCTACAAGCATTTCCTTCCGCCGATCCACCTCTGCACAGTCAAAAATAGTAAAAGCACATGCATAACAATCCTCCAAAATCATTAAAAAATACAAAAAGATGTTTTCTTCAGATTTCATTATAAAAATAGCTTAGACATATGCATTTTACCTTCCAAAGTCAATGGCATCTCATTCAGTAGCTTGCATCTTCCTTCTTGCATCAGTAGGACTAGCTGGTAGAATTAGGGCTTGCTAGGGTTTGCGTTTCTTTTTGGCTTTCAGTTTCTTTCCGCAAGTAGATTAGCTTCCTTTGAGTTAGCTTTCATCCATCAGTTAAAAAGCTTCTTCTAAGAGCTCATAGAAGTTGGCTTAAGCTCCTAGCGGACTTGTGCCAGCTAACCAAGTGACAGTTGCGGGAGCTAGTACTTGTGCATACAGCACCGTCGCTTCCAAGTTTGTTACAAACAACCGGGTTGATAAAATTAAAGAAGGAAGTCCCAGGAGTTGCAGCAATAGCCTCTGCCAAGAGGTTATGGAGAGGATTTGTGGAGGCCGAAGCGCAGCTAAGATGGATGAAGTACCTACTGTTATTCCAAACACCTAAATTTGAATGTCAGTAGCAGACGATTCAGTGTCCTGTTCAACTTTACATCTGGTAAGAGTCCTTTCCCTCATGTTCTGAAGAATATTAGCTTTAATGGTCTCTATGGATCTGACTTAATTCTGAAACACTCTTCTGTTTCACTCTTTCCATGTTGACCAAACTAAGAAACCCAAGCTTAATTTTCATAAAGTGTTAACTATTTGAAACTTGGAGTAATTGATTTTCCAATTAATTATCCTTTCCTGTATTGAATTTCGGTTCCTACCCGAGTTTTTTAAAGATTGTCTCCATCCAATTCCACAGTCTGTTGGTCCATTCACAGGTATTAAGGAGGTGATTCATTGATTCCTCCTCATTTTCACATAGGGGGTAGTGTGAGGGTCCTATGAATTCCTTTTTTTGTAAGTTTTCCCAGGTGAGGGTTCTGCAGTGCATCAGGAGCCACAAAAAGGTTTTTATCTTTGGCCAAAGATCTCCATCCCAGACCCTGTTATGCCAATTGACTTTTTCTTCTTGGTTCCTCTCTTCTATGTATGCTCTTGCCTCTTTTAGTGTGAAATTTCCTACTTCAAGCTTACCCCATCGCAGTTGATTTGCATCCTAAGTGTTGTGGATTTTCCTTTTAGCAAGACTTGTTTGTAAAGACATTAGGTTGTTATCCATGTCTTCTGATTGAAGGGTGTCATTGAATATCCAATGTTTCCATGGCTGCTTCACTATGTCAGGTCTCCAGTATTGATTCACTGTCATCTTTCCTTGTTCCTGGTGTCTTCTTTGAATTGTTAGATAATTGGGGCATTCAAGTTTGGGCGATTGCTGCCAGGCATCTTCCCAAAACAGAGCAGTTTGTCCATTACGGATTTCCCAAAAACTATGTTCCTGTATTATGCTTTGATTGGCTCTTGCTAAGTTCTAGATTGGGGAGCCTTCTAGAGGTTCCTGGATTCTAATTAGATTCTGCATACTTGGCTTTCCAGTGCTTGGCCCAGAGGGTGTTCAGTTCTTTCACCCACTGCCACCATAACTTAGCTCCACAGGCTCTGTTGATAGTGAAAGGGTCTTGTAGACCTAACCCACCTAGGAGCTTGGGTTTGCATATTTTCTCCCAAGCTACTAAGGACCATTTCTGCTTGCCAGAGTTTCCCGACCAGAGGAAGTCCTTTTGGATGAGTCTTATTTTTTGAAGCACTCCTTTAGGGGCCAAGAGAGTGGAAAGCATGTACTGAGGGATGGCCTGGAGGACAGCTTTAGTGAGGACAAGTCGGCCTGCAAAGTTAAGGGCTCTATGAGTCCAATGCTTGCTGCGTTTCTCCAAATTGGATAACATTTTCTCCCAATGACTTTTTTGCCAAGGTTTGTCAGTAAGAGGAACTCCTAACTATCTGGAGGGAAGGTTACACCTCTTGAACCCGAGGATTTTGGAGAGATTTTTTGGGACAGCAAGGTGAGTGTTGAAAAAGAAAATAGAGAATTAGTGAGATTTAGATCCATACCAGAGGCTTTGTTGAAATGCTTGAGAATGGTTTTGAAGCCTCAAGCCTCTCGAATCATGGGGGTGCCATGAAGCATTGTGTCATCAACGAACTGCTAGTGGGTGGTGGCAGGGCCAGAGGGCAAGGGCTGGAGACCTTGAATTAAGTTGCCCTCTTTTACATTTTGGATAATTTGGCTTAGACCTTCCATTAATATAACAAACAGAAAGGGGGATAAGGGATCCACTTGTCGAATACCTCTAGTTGGTGCGAACGGGGCTGTGGGAGCTCCGTTTACCAAGATGGAGAATCTAGTAGACTTGATTAGGGCTAGAATCCATTTTATCCATCGCTTAGCAAAACCAAGGGCCTCCAGTATGGCCTCCAAGTAGCTCCAGCTAACTTTATCATAGGCTTTAGAAAGATCCATTGATCCGAATGGAAAGTGGCCCCTTGTATTGGTTATCTATGGTACTCATCCACCCATATTATTCATTGACCCATGGAATTTACCCATGGTATTGTAACTGAAAAATACTATAAGTAACAAGTCACATTTTGTAAAAGGACAGATTGTCTGCCACAATGTAGCATTTACAGTTCAGAGGCATGTAGCCACACATCTCTTCTCAGAGATAAGCTACCAATGCCCTAGCTGGTTTATTTTCACTTGGGTTTTAATAAAAAGTTTCTTTGTGGTTTTGTTTATTGGGCATTCTCATATTTTTCTTCTGGTAATTTCAAATTTTCAGATCTTGGGGTCTCTCCTCCCAAGATCCATTTCAATCTTTTAGATCTTGGGGGCCTCCTCCCAAGATCCGGATCATCCATCTACATGAGCATGCCAGCTTTTTTCCAAGATTGAAGAGTATGAATCATCTCTTGAGCTAGAAGTATGTTGTCCATTATTTGTTGTCCCTCCACTTAGCCTGATTGTTCTTCCGATATTATTCTAGGAAGAAGTGGTTTCAGCCTGTTGGCTATTACTTTAGAGATAATTTTGTAAAGAACATTACATAAAGCAATTGGGCGAAACTTTGAGGGAGTGTTTGCTTCATCCTCTTTTGGTATAAGGGTTATGAAGGTTGAGTTGAGGGATTTGAGGATGGATGAGGATTTCCAGGAATCTTCCACCACCTCCCAAACTTCCACCTTGACTATCTCGTAACAAGCTTTATAAAAATTGATGGTAAAGCCATCCGGTCCTGGAGCCTTACCATTGGGCATGTCTTGCATTGCTTCTTCCACTTCTTCCATGATAATCTAGCGATTCAAAGATTTGTTTTGCTCTTCAGATATTATTTTGGGAATGGAGGTTATTAAATCTCTTATAGCTTCCTTTCTGTTGATGTCTGGCTCCAAAGCAATCTAGCTGAAATGATTAATAAGAAGGGTTGAAATATCTTGATGGGTTTGTACATAGGTACCTTGTTCATTTTTCATCCTGATGATTTTATTTGCACATCTATGATCAATGGTCGAGCGGTGGAAGAATTTCGTATTCTTTTCTCCTTCTTTGAGCCACTAGATTTGGGATTTTTGCTTCCATAAGGTTTCCTCCTAATGACATCTAGCCTGCCACTTCTGCATGAGTATCTGCTCTGTGTTTATTGCTTCCTGGTTGATATTTCCCTAGTGCCACTCCTTATGAATTTGTTCAAGTTGATTCTCCAGTAGCGTCTTATCTTTGAATATGTTGTCGAAGACCTCTTGGTTCTAGGACTTTAATCTAGATTTGATATGTTTAAGTTTGGCTTGGAGTTTTTACATCTTGGTTCCTCTTGTTTCTAGTGGCTCATTCCACCATTGTTTTATTTTTTAGATGAACTCCAGATGACTGAGCCAAAAAAAATCAAATTTGAATGGTTTGTTCCTTGGGGTGCCGAGGATGGCCACGTTCATAGATATAGGCCAATGGTCTGGACCTCCACTTGGTAGAATATCCGAGTCCACTATGATCCCTTCCAATAGAATGTTCTCTGTCACTAAGAATCTATCAAGACTAGAGGCAATTTGCCTTTCACCGCCCCTCTTGTTGTTCCAGGTATAAGCTCTGCTCTTGGGGATAATGTCGACAAGCTTCGCTGTTTTGATAAAATTACTGAAGACATTTGCATCTTGACTGAGCCTCCTGATTCCTCCTTTCTTTTCTATGAGCGAAGTGATCATATCAAAATCTCCTCCATAAATTGTTTTAGCTAGTGGATATATTTGCTGCAGGTTGGAGAGACTGCTAAGCATTGTTAGTTTTTCCTCTAGTTTCTGAGGGCTATACACATTAGTACACAGATAAGTGTCTGAGTTCCAAATGATCTGGATTTCTATGGAAATGGCTGATCTAAAAGCCTCTGCAGAGATAAGATGTCTAACGTGAGGGTTCTAGAGAGTCGCTAAGCCACCCTCCATTCTGATTCTTTCTACCTCTATGCATTCCATTCTTTTGCCAATTTTTTTACTTATTACTTTCATTATCTGATTAGAACATTTTGTTTCTTGCAAAAAAATAATATTAGGTTGTTCATTTATGACTTTTTTCCTTAATAGACGTTGTTTCTTTTGGCTATTTAGCCCTCTAACATTCCATGAGAGTACTTTCATAATTGACAGATTTTTAGGAAGTAAGTGTGAATGCCTCAAGGGCTTTCATCTTACCTGAGATAAGAAGCATTTGTCTGAGCTCTTGGAGGACCTCATTATTTGTTCTTCTACCTCATTTTTCTAGTGCTTGGGGTTGTTGGTGGTTTGATGCAGTCCTTGAGCTTTCACCCCCAGTCCTTTTGTTGCTCCAGAGCTTCTTTTCAACATTTCCAATTCTTCTTTTTGTCTTGCCGGGAGTAATGAGTTTACTCTGTTCATCTCCTCCTCAGGTATGTGTTCTATACCTATCTTCTTCCATTGTTCTACCATGTTCAGTAGATCCATGGCTTCTTGTTCTAGGATGTTGCTGAGATCCATATTCTCTATACCCACTTTGCTAGTTATCATTTCTAAGTCTTCTTCTAGTTCTTTTGTTAGTATTGGAAAGAGAGCGATGTTATTTGAAGGGATGGGATTGGGATCTTGTGTCGTCAGTGTTGTATTGCTCTGGTTAACCTATAGTGGATTTTTCTCTTGATTGGCCTTTTCTTCTTCTATTTCTAATTCCAGCACCTCAAAGGCGTTGCCTATGCTTTTAATGGATGTACTTGCTTTATGTTGCTGTCTCCTGTTGGCTCTCTGTCTATCATGAGGTCGGGTGAAAGCTTCCTTATTTTGCCTTGTGTTATCCTTAGGCTTTTCCATTGTTTTGTTCATTGGGAATTCCCTAAATAAATGTCCATGTTCATGGCATTTCCTACAGCGAAATGGGATCTGCTCATAGTCTATAACTTGAAAGTAAACTTCATCCATATATTCCAACCAGAGACCTTCATGTAGAGCCCCTGAGACATCCATCTCGACACATATTCTGGCACAAGAGGTATACCTCTTTTATATTGTTGCCTCTAAAGCTTTAATGAAGGTTCCTAACTTATTACCTATTTGTTCCAGCGTCGCATGTCTCCAATAGTCAATCGGGAGAGAGAACAGGCATATCCAAACAGGTACCTGTTTGAAAGTTTCCTGTTCAGGTGCAAAGTTTGGCTTCCATGGTCTCATGTAGAGTCTGGCTAAGGTGAAAAAATATGGCCCTCTATTGAAGATGCGATCCTTGTCATCAAGATTTGTGAACACCACTGTGAAGAAGCCTTTGGCTCCCAGATGCAGCCTTACATCCCCTTTTGGCTTCCATTGATGCTTGATCCATAGGCATAGGGCTCATTCTATTGGCCAAAAGCCCATAAAATTGTAGATCATTGCGTGTACTGCCATATGATCTTGATAAGCCTGTAGTTTTGGTTCAAAGATTATTACCCGCAGGTTTTCTGAGGTTTTAGGCTTGCAATGCCCTTGGTTCTCCTGCTTTCTGGCTCTTGTTCTTGTTCCTTCCTGATCTGTTTCAGCTTGGAGCAACAACGTTATATTTTGGAGAAACATTATTGTTTATGTGAAGCATGTTATTATTCAAGGAGTGTAGCACATGGTATGGAGTGTTGAATATAACATTTAATTTAGGCGTTGTATTGGCATTATGTGGAGTGTTACAACATATGAATAGCCATTCGAATCTACTCAATTTACCATTTTGGCTGCCTCAACATCATCAACAACAGGTTGTGAAGCCCACATTTTATCTCGCTTCTACCAGGATTAATGCAACCTCATCTTCATTTCATGTAGATCCAGAAATAGTGGTTGCAAATGTTTTAGCAATAGCAAATGCAAGAGATAGAACAAGTTGTAGTGTTTAAGCAACATTAACTTCCTCTTGCCAGAATTAAGAAAATAATGAAATATGATGAAGATGTAAAGATAATAAGTGATCAAAATCCTGTCATATTCTTAAATCCATGCGATATTTTCATTTCAGAGCTTACATTATGGTGCATATTCGTGTATATGGTAGCGTTGGTAAGATATTTTTTTTAAATCAAGATAATAATGGGAATGCATTAATGCACTCTATATTATGGCACTATAATTTTGCCTTCTCATGATGTTCTTGAACATTGAATCCCATCGACATCATTCAAAGGATAAATAGTATGGAGGAAGATATTATTATCCAATGATTGTTGCTTATCCATAATGACTATTTCCCATTGAGCACTAACACTAGATTCGTCATTGGAATATATCTACTGGAAGTGCCTTTAGATGCCTCTTTGAGGCTCAACAATATGCTTAGTCTTCCCATGCATTGGTTATTATTTGAGATAACTCCCATAAATACCACTATTTCAAACCATGAATTGATGTTGAAAGATGTATGGAAGGTTTTTTTCTTAGAAGTTTACAAATGCTCAAAGATGATCTCCTCAAATACACATTATTTCATGGAAAAGACTAGGGTAGAAATCCAATTTTGTAATGCATTGTCTCCATAAGGACCACAACCTTCTATATCCCATATCAGTATGTTATTCACATTGTACACTGTGAGGACAAAATATGTCAATAAAAAATATTCTAACCACTAGAATCTTATGCCTATCAAGATTGGAGGAGGAGCATGATTCATGATAGTCAGTATTTCCATATGAATGCAACTAGATTATAATCCTTTTATAGGAGATGCATGACATTGCAGGGAAAATGCTAGGATAGATTTTTGTTGTTAGACAAATTGGGTAGTGACAGAAACTTAAGCTTGTCATTTTCATTGTAAACCCTTGCCATTGATGTCAAAGGGGGAGGTAAGTAGAGGAATGGAGAACAAGAAGGAAGATGGAAATTGTGTTGCCATCAATGCCAAAAGGGGAGATTTTTGGCAATATTGTCATTGATAGAAGAGGAGAAACAAGAAAAGGAGAAACACTAAGAACAACAAGAAATGGAGTAGCAAGGTATGTAGGAGCAACAACAAGGCAAAGAAGGAAAAAGTGCAGTGAAGAGCTAGAAAAGAAGCAAAGGTGTGATGGAAAAGGAGTAGCGAAGATGTAGCAAGGCAAGGAGATGCAAGCAACAAAAGAAGAAAAGAAAAGGAGAAGGAAGCAACAAGAGAAGAAAAGGAAAGGAGCAACAACAAGGAACAATAAAGGAGAACAATATGTAAAGGAGAAACAACAAGGAAATGTATACACTAATGAAAAAGATCGGCAATGAAAAGGAGAAGAGTGTTAAAATATGGCAACAAGAATATTCCAATTTAATTTGTCCTTGAATTAAATTGTGAATCAAAATCGAATTTAGTCTTAACAGCTACTTGGAAATAATTAATTAATTTATTTTAAATTAATTAGTTGGAGAAATTCAA